>JAQHUG010000458.1:556298-567254 GCA_028555095.1 Dicrostonyx torquatus | reverse complement strand
AGAGAGAGACACCATGTGGAGTAAAGTTGAACATTTATTAGGTAGGTTATGGAGGGGGGAAGGGAGAAGGGGAGAAGAGGAGAGAGAGAAAAGAGAAGAAAAAGAAAGAGAAAAGAGAGGGAGAGAGGGGAGAGTCAGCAGCTGCCTCTCGACAGAGGGGACACAGAGAGTGAGGGTCTGAGGTTGCAGGCAGGAAGGGAGTGGGTGTGGCTTGTCTCTTAAAGAGCCAGAACAATCATTACACTTGTGTGGAAGTTAGAGTACAATTTGCAGGAATCAGATCTCTCCTACCATGTGGTCAGGTTTGGCACCCAGTGCCTTTACCTGAACCATCATGCTTTCTTTCCTTCTTTCATTAGACAGACTGTGATCCTCCTATGGGGATCACCACCATACATAGTCCCTTCCTTTTTAGCCTTTATTTCCAATTCACTCTTGAGATCATCGACATAGAGACCAAGATTTTTTAATTTTATTTATTTCTTGTTTTTTTTCGAGACAGAGTTTTACTTTGGAGCCCTGTCCTAGAACTCATTCTGTAGATCACGCTGGCCTCAAATTCAGAGATCCGCCTGCCTCTGCCTCCCGAGTGCTGAGATTAAAGCTGTGTGTTTGGGTGGAAATTCCATCCCAAGTCCCCTCCCTTGGGAGTTGCCTCAGTCCAGACTCCACCTCCAAGAGAGCTTTTCAGTGTGCACCCCACCAGCACCACTGGGCTGTCCTTTTCCTTTTTTCAGCAAACACATTTTGATAGTTATTTCTAGACTATAATTCAAATTTAAGGAATAGGAAAAATATGGACAAAGAGATACAAGGCACAATGATGCAATGTTTGTTTGAAGGTTTAAGAACAATCAATCTAACAAAGGTTGGAATATTGTATAGTCTTTAATATTATGTTTGCAAAGTGGTTAATGGCATGGAGAATGACTTCAAATATAATACTAAAGCAAAACTCAGTTAAAGCAGTCTATAATTGCTGAGTTCAGTTCTCTGATGTAAAAAGTTCATAGAAAATGAGTAGAAACTTGTCCAAGGTTTCTAAATAGACAACTCTGGGTCAGTGAGGCTATCTGTGATTTTAACTAGGCATGATATCTTTCTTGTTTTTTTCCAGATTTTAGAAAAATAAAATAAAATAAAGAGGAAATTCAATTGCAGGCAGTTGCCTCTGTGGGCCACTAGATGGGAATATAGATTGAAGAATGTGGAGATACTGTTCTCAATTAAAGAAAAAGTGGGGTAGAAATTTATGTAATTCAAATGAGAATTTATAGATGTTGTTAGATATTTTTACACGCTATAAATTTGCAAACTGCCCTTCTGTTTAAACATCTACAGTGTCTGCAATTTTTGAGACTCAAGGAGGAAGTGAAATACTGTTTGTGAATGTTTACCATGTGGTAAATGTTAACTCAGACAATACTTCTTAGATTCCTCTCCAAAATCTTCATTGACAATTTCTTATGATGAAGTTGCCACAATACAATAGCAAAGCTGTACTATATGCAAATTTTGCTGATGAAATTCACATAGAAATTGTTAGGCATGAAATTAGAAGTAATAAATTCTGCCTCGATTGAAAGCTAAAAACCCCATCACCAACTGTTTGATGGTGACACAGCTTTAATCCCCCAGCACTTGGGAGGCAGAGGCAGGTGGATCTCTGTGAGTTCAAGGTCAGCCTGGTCTATAGAGTGAGTTCCAGGACAGCCAGGGCTGTTACTTAGAGAAACCCTGTCTCAAAAAAACAAAAAGAAAAGAGTTAAAAGAAAATTAAAAAATCCCACAAACTTAATCTCAAACTCAGGGTTTAAAGGAAAAGCAAACTATTGCACATGGTGAGTCCACTTAGGCTAATATACATGGATACATTTGTGGTTTGTCACTATCCTGTGACTTGTGCACCTTGTGACCTCTGGGATGGATCTTCGTGGTACTTTTTGGTATTATAATTACTATAGAAAAAATTAACAAATACAAGCTATGAAGAAGTGTATGCAGCAACAGCATAATCTATGCTCTGAAACTCTCAGAGCCAAGACTTCAAAGAGAGGCAGTAGCACTGCAGAAAAAAAAACTGTTTAAAAGGAATTCTCACAAGGAAGTTGGGCTTCAATTGTGCGTTGGGATTAGCTTTCATCTCTTGAATAAAGGGGGCAATCCTGTTGTGTCTACTTTAAACATAGGGAAAAGGACTCAGAAAGGTTAAAAACTTGCTTCAAATGACACACATAAAAACGTCCTGTGTGACAGACTTGGCTGATAACCTCTCCATCTGTCTTTTTGTTTGTTTGTTTGTTTTTTTGGTTTTCGAGACAGGTTTTCTCTGTGGCTTTGGACCCTGTCCTGAAACTAGCTCTTGTAGTCCAGGCTGGTCTCGAACTCACAGAGCTCCGCCTGCCTCTGCCTCCCGAGTGCTGGGATTAAAGGCGTGCGCCACCACTGCCTGGCTCCATCTGTCTTTTAGCATGATGTTTCTTCGACACTTTTGCCTGTGGAGACCTCACTCAAGCCACGGTTTCACTTAGCCATTGCTCTGTGTGATTATTGTGGCACCTTTATTTCCTCAAGCTTTCTCCTGGGCTTCAAATCTATGTGGGCCTTCTGTTTACTCAGTTGCCTAAAGCTGTGTACTCACATGTGATTAGTGAGCAAGTAAGTCATTTGACTTCACCTCCAGTAATTAACAATAATAATAATGTGTATGTTATCCTGTGGTGTAATTGGTGTGTGTGTGTGTGTGTATGTATTCCGTGGTGTAATTGGGTCTCTCCTAGTTTTATGTGACTTTAGGATATTCAACTCAGCTGCACGGTGGTGGCGCACACCTTTAATTCTATCACTCGGGAGGCAGATGCAGGCAGATCTCTGTGAGTTCGAGGCCAGCCTGGTCTACAAGGGCTAGTTCCAGAACAGGAACCAAAGAAACCTTGTCTCCAAAACAAAATGAAAACAAAAACAGGATATCCAACTCAGGTTGTGAGGCTTTCAAGCCAGTATTCGACCTGAGTTTTCCTGAACTCCCTTCTAATAGTTTTGAAATCTGGCTCTTCTTTTTACCCCTAGATACTTGATCCTTTCCTAAAGGATGAGCGGCACCAAGACCTCAACCCTATCTTCTTAGGGCTCCCATTTGCTTTATATTTCAAGCACAAGAAATCACTGTTTTTCTAAGAGAGTCATAGAAGAGACGTTTATTTCATGCCTCTGTTTTATTTTCTTTGTTCCAAGCATGTGTTCTTTCTTCTCATTACCATAACAAGTGTTCCTTCCTTCCCATGGGACATGGTGATGACAGTGAACAAGACCTTTTTTTTCTGAGTACCTTCTCTCAGTGAAAAATATCTATGTGCGCGCACACACGCACACACACACACACACACACACACTCATATGGATATGCAATAATAATGCCTATTTCAGACAGTGGCTGCAAGAAATAAACACATGAATATATGCTAGATCCTGTACAACTGGGTCCTAGAAACCTGCCTGGGTCTATGAGGGAAGGAAGAAATGGCAGGCAATGAAGAGGCAACAACAGACAGACAGACAGACAGACACACACACACACACACACAGACAGACAAGCTGGAATCATCTGGACTCTGCAGGCTCTGATAAACAGCCCCTACTAAACAAGCTGGTAAGTCATTATGCACAGCAGAATGAGGAGGGGTTGCAACTCTCAGTGGGACGTCTCAGTAGGAGAGCAGGCCCAGGCTGTAAACAACTGGGAGGAGGAAGCTGCCATTTGATGCTTTCTGCACATAGTCAAACACTGGTACTTGGACATGGACATGGGAAGGCTTTGCCATTTTCCTGATGGTAACCTGGGGAGGGCTTTGTTATTTCCGTGGGTCCAAGCGAGGCACTAGGTCCTTGACATGCTAGTGTTCATGTTAAAAACACACATTCAATACTAAGGGGCTTTCTGAATTCATCACATCTCCCTGGTTCTTACTTCTTAGATATTTAGGATCAATCTTCATGATTAGTCCAGGGTAGTTCATTACAATGCTCAACACCACACTGTAGGGATGCTAAGAAAGGCCAGAACAGCTGTTGTGCACAGCAAAAACAAAAGGAATGCTTTAACAAGTTAAAAGGAATGAAGCCTTGAAGCTCATCAAGGATCATTTTTACAATAATAGCAAGAGGAACAGTTTGATCATAGGCCTTTTATGTTGCTAGGATGTGCTGACATAATTGGGCCACATCCATGCTATCATTATTGTGAATTCAAACACCCAGCCAATTCTCAAATATATCTGCTCTCATTAGAAGGAGCTGTTGTCATACATATGTGTTGGTAACAATCCCTGTGATATATTAAATCCTGTCCACATTGCAAGGCTGCAGCCTACCCTGATGAGCTGAATGGAGCCCAGGCAGTCAGAGGAGTAGCCTCAAACTTGTGTCACCAGCAGAGACCCACTCCTGCATTAGCTCAGGGGACGGGCCAAACCATTTCCACACAACAGCATCTTGCCATCGCACATAGGTTTTATTCCCATTTCTTGGGGACTAGTGGCACTCCTTGGCTGCCAGATCATCTTCTGTATGATTTAAAATTTTAGTGTACATAAAACTTAGTTTAGAAAATTGGTATGGTAGAGAATTCTACCCCCTCCTTTTTTTCTAATGGTTGTTTGAGCCATAAGAGGATCTTTCTACACTAGCCTGTCCTTGTGGGTTGTAAGGAATGCGCATATTGAGAGCCATTTTCTGTTGGACACAAAGGTTTTCAAAGGTGGAAGGGCTATAAGCTGGAGCATTGCCCAGCTTGAGGCACTGAAGGCAAATGCAGCAGGGCAGTGAGCTGCCCATATGTTTTGCAGCCTCCTCTGTGTGAACAGAGACATAAACAAAAGGAGACTAAGTATCAATAGAAACATTCACAGATTTGACTCTCCCAAATGAGGAGATGTGCAGAACATCTACCTGCCAAAGCAACCAAAGAGCACTGGAAGTAGACAAAAATGAATGGCTTTCAGTCAGGGTGGCTGACTAGCATATCATCCATATAACAGATACTATACGCCTTAGGGATTTTGCTATATATGGGCTTGATAGCTTCGGCAACAAATGCCTGACGCATAGTAGGGCTGCTTTTCAGACCCTAAGAAAGAATATTCCATTGGAAGTGCTAGGCAAGAGAAAGGTAAAAGGAACATTTTTACAATCTCAAGATGTGGTGGAATGGTGGAAAGCTATCCTTTAAGTCAAATATAATTAAATGAAAACAAGACGGACTAGCAGTAGGCAACAGTCCTAGCTGCAGGGGCCCCATTGCCTGCGTGACTTTATTTGTACCTCTTAAATCCAGTAGCAGCCTCCATTTACTTAGTTTCTTTTCTATGACGCAGGTTGGGGTGTTCTAAGGATAACTGGACTGTTCTATGTGTCCAGCTTGTAATTACATCTCCACCAAAGCAGTAGTAGCAGTTAAGTTTTTCCTTCAATCCGACCAATTTCTCTAATAGCCAAATGATCTGGGACTGGAGACCTGCTTCGGTGTGTGTGTGTGTGTGTGTGTGTGTGTGTGTGTGTGTGTGTGTGTGTGTGTGTGTGTGATTTCAGGTCCCAAAGAGGATGTGTGGAGTCAGTGAGGGGGAGGAGAAAGAGGAGAGAGACAAGATCCGAGTGTGAATCTGGATGGATGCCAGCAGCCTTTAATTGAAAATAAAAAGACTATGCCTTTTATATTCTATAGTTGCACATAGGATTAAATGGAGGACAAGGGGCAAGTGAGCTGAGGTGTGGCGTGAGACCAGCTGTTGAGGACTCTAGCTAGCATTGACAGGCAGCAGTCACACCTCACTGGAAGGGCCACAAGTTCCTTTTGCTAGAGATAAGAAGGACTGCTTTCTCTTCTCAAGCAGGAACTTTCCTCAAGATCCCAACGGAATGGAGATTTTTATCCAAATGCCTGAGGATTTCTGGAGAGCAAACACAATACTACAGTTTCTTAGTCTTATAAGTGTTTGTTCCCCTTATTACATGCTCTCAAAAAGGAAGATCCTGACATCTTACTCTTTTTCCATTTTACTGTACTGTAACATGAATTCTAATTGGTCTTAATAATTAAAACCCAGAGTCAGATATAGGGGTTAATACTGAAAGATCAGAGAAGCAGAGCTGCCAGCCCCTAGAGAGTTCTTACCTCTACCAATGCTCAGATCAAAGGGGCGATCCTTTCTCTTTGAATCTTCAGACTGAATGCTGTCTCTACAAAACCTCATACTGCATTCTATGAATTCTCAGACTGCATTTGAGCGCCTGTCTCCCACCTTATATTCCTCTCTCTGCCCAGCCATATTACTCCTGTATCCACCTCCCTAAGTGCTGGGATTAAAGGCATGGGATCCTAAATGCTCGATCACCTTTGTGTGAGCTGTTTCTTTTAGACGCTTTAATCTTGAGGCCTAAAGTGGCCCCGAACTCATAGAGATCTGCCTGCCTCTGTCTTGAGTGCTGGGATTAAAGGTGTGTTCCACCACTGCCTGGCCTCTATGGCTAACTAGTGGTTTAGCTCTGCACTCTGATCTCCAGGCAAGCTTTATTTGTTAGATTACGAATAAAATATCATCAGACTGCACCATTCTGATTTCTCTACATTTATTAACTGAACACTTGCTCTTAATGGCCTCAAACTCTGGATATGAATTGTAGGCATTTCATCCTTGGGAATCATCCTTGGTGGGTCTAGTAAATCTCTATCTAACTTTCCTGGGTTTGGTATAATTAGGTGAGCACAATGGAATTCCCAGTTCCATGGTGGCGGGGATTTTTTTTCCCAAAGAATTACTTTGTTTAGAGAGGCTATCATTGTACATATTTTTATCTTTTACCAAAGTCCACACAAAATTTTCCAAAAGGAAAGACATTAATATTGAGAACCATTAAAAATGCAAGTAAAAAGGTGCTGGAGAAGTATGGTCTGCAATGTCAAAATGGTAGAACTTCGCCAAGCAGCAATGGTAACCATGTCAATCTGGGAGGAAAATTTCCATGGGGAGTGTGCCTTGTAACATTGACCAGGGCTGTTCGCTAAAACAGTCACCCATGGAATACACTAATTCCAGCCTTTTATACTTGGAGTATTTATGAGAGTGGTTGTACCTCCTAGAATTTTACCCAACCCCCACAAAGGGTTAAATCCCTGGTGTAGCATCTGATGAGAGATAGTATGGTTTGGGTTAAACAAAGGAACCCCCACTAGCCACAAGATGTATCTGCCCCATAAATTCACAGGCATATTGATCAGGGCATATGGCCTCGAGACACCATAATGACCTTTGGCATCTCAGCAAATCATGGCAGAACTTAGTAATGGTAACCATGCCTTCCCACTTCCTGTAAGTCAGCAGCAGCTGGCTGAAATGTCCATGCTGAGATCCAGTGTAATCCTGCAATTACAGATGCATCATCCCTGGTGTCAAGAAGCCCAAGAAAAGCTGTACCTTATAAGGGCAGTTTTATTTCTGGGCACTTATTCATTATTATTTGTATCCAGTAAGCATGATTCGAACACTGACTGGGGCAACTTGGGGAAGAAGATACAACATATAACTCATAAATGTCAGATACATATACAGAAAATCTGAGATTGGGTGGCCTGTACTTGCTCTGATGGAGGGCACTATTACACGACTAAGAAGCCCAAGATATTTATTGTGTGTAGCAGAAGGAGGAGGGGTTAGCTTGTCTGGGTGGAGGTCTTTGTAGGGGAACAGCCTCAGGTTGCAAGCATCTTGGAGAAGCACGCTGCTGTTGGTTCTTTCTGCATACACTATCAATATTCCTACTCTAAAGAGAATGACTGCCATTTCCCTGAGCATGACCTGGGGAGAGCTTTATCAGATCCATGGGTCTAAGGCTTTGGGTCCTTGATATGGCTGTGTTCATGGCAATGATACACATTTGCTCAGGATTTCACTCACTCCTTACACAATTGCTCAGAGATTCCTCTGCTTCCCACAAATAAATAAATATATATATATATATATATATATATATGGACATTACAGACCACCAAATATTACATCATTATCATCATCATCACCATCATTATTATATAATCGAGTACATTCAGGAAAGATACATTTTGATATTTTTTCAAATAAACTTGTATATAATCCAAATTTTATTATTTGTACATTTATTAATGTATATAATTCCTATTTTATGGGAAACTTAGTGAAAGGATGAAATATGATAGTGAATAGAACATAAAAAAGGAGTCAAGTAGTGGTACACTCCTGTAATCCCAGCACTCAGGAGGCAGAGGCAGACAGATCTCTGTGAGTTCAAGGCCAGCCTGGACGACACATAGTGGAAATGTTCAGTCACCCAGGCTCTTGCATATTGAATACTTGTTATGGCAGACTAATCATAGATGCCAGTTTGCTTCAAGGGAGTTTGGAGTAATATACGATGGGGATTGGAATAGAACTTTGAAACATGTTAGATCTGAAAATACTAGTCAATCTACTGGAATACCAGTTCAACTCCTTTACCTTTAGAAGCCACTAGAGAAAGGACTTGAGGAAGGACTTCCCACAACATGTGGGAAGCTTTTTCTTAGCATTCAACATCAATGACCAAAATAATCAGACATCTTCCATGTTAGAGGAGCATGCATTTAATTGATAAGGCCTATTAATTCTGTACTTTTTGACCATCTTTCTCAGAAATCATGACATGACTTCCAAATTTCCATGCTGGCCTGTTTAGTAAAGTTTTTCAAGGGACTGAGGCTTGGGGAATTTTGTTTCTTTATTCACAGACAGTAGCAACAGCAAGGCCCATTTGACAATGTGAAATGAGCCTCAAATACAGATAAGCCTGGTCTCTCAGAACTGCTAAGTCTATCCATCTGCTCTGAGGAAAATGAAGTGAGATATACTGTGCACAAGGAACTGAATTCTCGGAGCCCTGAAAACAAAACAATATTTTTGTATTTCAAATTCAATCGTATTATCAACAATCTCTGTTGGCTGATCTTTACTGAACACAATAGGGAACATTATAGACAATAGAACCCTCAGTCTTTAAAGCTGTAAATAACTCAAGAAATTTGTCTTCCTTGGGTTGGAGTGATAGCTCAGTAGTCAGAGGCACTCTCGGCTTTTCAAGAAGACCTGAGTTCAGTTCTCAGCACCCACATCAAGCGTTAGGAAATATTCCTAACACCATCCACCAGAGAAGTCACTGTCTTATCAAAGACCCCGACTGAGTTTGAATGTGGTTAGCTGTGAACGAGCGTACCTTGAGGGCTGGCCAACCAGGCGTAACTGCCACGGGAAGCAGTTGTCTCCCTCCACTCCCAGGGAGCTATACTGCCTATTTGCTCCTCCCCTTTTGGGCATTGTTTTATTTTCCTTGTGGATTCCCAAGCCTCTCTCTCATATATGTTTCTCTGGCCATAGGTTTGGGTCCAGTATTCAAGGACATTTTAGGATCTACAGAGAAACACCTGGGCTCTTGTGTGGGCAGCAACACTTGGATATCTCAGATCACAGGAACTGGAATCAATATTCAAGGTGATTTCAAGGCCTATAGCTAGGACTGAGATTTATGTGCCTGTCACCTAAGGCATAAATAAGCATAGCTTCTACCAGGTGTCTTGGCAGATAGTTCTTATAAAAGAACTAAGACCCAATGGGGAGATGTAAGTCCACAGTTAATGAGCCTGTCATCTGGGCTAGGTCTCTCCTCGCAAAAGATCTCTGCTATGCCTTAGTACCACAAAGATATCACAAATACCTACCTCAATTCCAAAACTCTCGAAAAGACCATGAATATCTGTGAACTGATTGTTGCCCTAGGGGGAATATAAGCAGGGACTTCCTGTTCTGTGTCATGCTGCCTCACCCCTCCATGTAGCTTGAATTACGTGTATTTGTGAGTAAAGCTGAGTATTTCTTCATAACATAACCAGCTGGGTCTCCAATTTGGCAAATTGCTTATAAATATCCTCTATTGAATGTCCTGAGTTTTGGTTGATTTATTATTTTCATCCTTCCATTATTTATAAGGAATTTTAATGGAAATTTCATTAAATGTACAAATAGTTCGCGAGATAATTAATATTGTTATATTATCTTGTCTCAGTCATGAAAATGATGTATATTTCCACATTCAGATCTTCTTTATTAAAAATAACTACATTAAAATATAACTTATCAAAAAATTCACCCATTTAAAATATCAAGTTTATTCCATTTTTGACTTGTCATCACTATTGAACATTGCTTAATTTTTCATAAGCTCATTATGTTGAAATCATATTTTGTATTTTCAATTTTATAGTAATTGTGTAAATAGTAATGCATGCTTAATATTGATCTTATAATAATTTTATTTCATGTTTAATACAAGCAAGTTAGTTGTAAACACACTAAATTTTGGTTTCACCCATTACTTTATGTATGAAATTTAAAAACACTTTTAAAATGAAATGCTGTCATTTCAGTATTATGCAAAATAAATACTGGTATGTCCCTTTTGATATTTGTAGTACCTTCTAAACATTTATCTGGGAGTCTGAGGATAAAAGAGCTCAGGATGAGCAAGGAAGTGAAGTCTGGAACACATGGAAAAGCATGGGAAGTAGCTCTAGCGGCAATAACAACCAGAACTGGAGACTGTGGAGACAGAAAGGGAGAAGAACTTGGAGACTCCCCCTTCCTTATATATGACAGGCAGCTACTAAGAGGAGGGCATCAGGTCAGTGTCCAGCCAAGTTGTCAGACCTGAAGAGGACTGGAGCAATGGGTGGTCCTTCTCTTCAAATAGGGGAGCCTTTATTTCCTCTCCTGGGAACAGAGGGGGTGCCTTAAGGTTAGCATTATTATATTTTTGCTTATATTTCAGATTTTTTGGCCCTTAATGATGGCCTGTGATGAGGGCTCCTGTCTGAGGTCGAGTGGGGACCAGGTTTTTTTC
>JAQHUG010000458.1:513676-526946 GCA_028555095.1 Dicrostonyx torquatus | reverse complement strand
AAAAAAAATCTAATGAGAGCCAAGAGATAATCACCAAATAAAACAGCAACTTCAAGTACTGACGACTACATGAAACTATGGTACTACAGAAAAGCAACCAGGGGTGAGATAATAGTAGTTATGATAGGGCAGTCATGGAGGAGACTTCTGAGGTGACAATTTGTGAGCAGACACTAATGTGACAGGAAAGAATCGGGGATATGAAGAATCATCAAAGGAGATGTAGTAGCTAGAGCAGAGACCTTGAAGTAGAAATAAGTTTAATGTGTTAAAGGAAGAGCAGGCCTGGCATGATAAGAGCAAAGTGAACCAAGAGAAAGTAGTTAATGTTGAAGAAGTAGACAGAAGCAAGATTATATATGTGTGCCATGAGCGGGGCAGAGGTTAAGTGTGTGTGGAAACCATCTATGGACTTGGGAGTGAGGACTGTGAGTTAAGTTTACAGGTTCTTGTATAGACGGTAGAGGTTCAAAGTCTACCTATAACACTGGTGCCTCAACCACTTTGTCCCTCATGAGAAAATAGAAGGCAATGGTAGCATCAGCATTGTAGGTTTCTCTAGAGCAGGATAAAGGACAGAGCACACACAAAGTGATTAACCAGAAACAAGGCAGTGTTGTAAGCAAACCCCAGCCTGAGTGTGAAGGAATCATGTTTGGGAACACTTGAACTATGTGGAGAACAAAGCACTAAACAAATGAGAGCAGAATCTGATACTATGTGACCAATAGGAACCCCTTCAAAGAACGGTGCTGAGCTCAGAAGGGACAAAGAGCATCCTTATAAGAGTCTTCACACTTTTTTTTGCCACATAACTATCTCAAAACCATAGATTTTTATTATGGGAAAGAAAAGGCATTTGGATAATAATAGGAAAAAATAAATCAAAGGTAGATATATGTACACTTGGAAATGACAGAGTAGACCCCATTAATTGGTTTAATTCATGTGAGTTAATAAGTATAATTTAAAAACTCAGTGGCCTACCTTGGCTGGAGTTGGAATTAATGGGGGCCATACACCACACCACTTTGGTCAGAAACTACGTAAGTGTGACTTAGCCACCCATCATTTTACAGCTCCAATGTGAAATAAAAGTTGACCTTTGCAGTTCTTATGTTAATATGCTTTTCTATATTTTGAGGTTGATACCTAGGAAAGCCTATTTATTTTTAAATATTTATTTATTTTTATTTTATATGTATGGATGTTTTGGCTTCATGTATGTGTATACTCCAATTGTGTGCCTGGTGCCCACAGAAGACTGAAGAGGGCATCAGATCCCCTGGAAATAGAGAACAGATGATTGTGAGCCACCATGTGGGTGCTGGGAATCGAACTCAGGTCATCTGCAAGTGCAACCTCATTCTTAACCCCTAAGTCATCTCTCCAGCCACCTATATATTTTTAAATACTTAAAAATGATATAATCTTTGGTGTCCGAAATGTTGACTATTTAAAATACACTGTGACTCTGATGCAAATACCATAATTTAAACTTATGAATATAAATAACTTAAATTCATAAATGAAAAAGATTGAATTTTACATTGCTTTTCATGGTATCCCAGAACCTCTCTTTGGTATCATTATACTTTTTTATCTCTTTATTGATATCTTCTCTTTGATGAGATGTGCTTTTCTTTAGGCATGGTTTTCTTTAGTTTAACATTGTTAAAACTATGTATTTATTTTCATTTAAGAGTGTTTTGCCTGCGTGTTTGTATGCTTAGAATCCCCGTGGGGCCCTGGTGCCCAAAGAGAAAACCAGAGTGCACCACCCAGAAGCCCTGGAGCTGGAGTTACAGAGGTTACAGGCTGCCATTGTGTGTGTGTGTGTGTGTGTGTGTGTGTGTGTAAACCTAGATCTTCTGTAAGAGCAGTATGTTCTCTAACTGCTGAGCAACCTTTCTAGTTCCCAATATGTCATCCTTTGATAGCTTATTTAGATTAGTTAGCAAACATCTATATGGACTATATTTTTCCTCTTATATAGGCCATTTGTTTATATGTCTTACAATTTTTGTTGACAAGAAATGCCCCATAAATGGGTCCCAGAAGTCTGACAGTGAAATTTACAGGGCCGGACTACAGTTTTCTTAGATTTGATTGTCATTGTCTTCTGGTTCTTCCTTCTTGGAGTAGAAAGGCATGTATTGTATTTTTTATTTTACAGGCACTCGCAGTTAAGGCATTTTGGAATTTTACAGAGACTTTGTATTTTAGGGAGACTTTGGATAATTTAAAGAGTCGGAACTTCTAAAGTACTCAGATTTTGAAAGATTGTGGCAGTTTTCAAAGTTGGAATGCTTCATATTGTGATATAAAATTAACATACAATTTGGAAAGTTTGGCGTTGAAGACTGATGTTTGTACAGCTAGCTGACAAGAGCTTAGGTGTGCTGGCTAGTTTTTTTTTTTTTTTGTCAGCTTGACACAGACTAGAGTCACCAGAGAGGAGAGAGCCTCAGTTGAGCAACTGCCTGCATAAGACTGGCTCATCCACAAGCCTGTAGAGCATTTTCCTAATGGATGATTGATGTGGGAGGGCCCAGCCCCGTGTGGGTGGTACCACCCCAGGCCTGGTGGTACTGGGTGCTTTAAGAAAGCAGGCTGGATAAGCCTTGAGGAGTGAGCCAGTCAGCAGCACTCTTTCTTGGCCTCTGAACCAGCTCTTGCCTCCAGGTTCTTCCCTAGTTTGGGTCCCTGTCCACTTCCTTTGATAAGGATTGTGATGTGGAAGTATAAGCAAAATAAGCCCTTTCCTCCCCAGTTCCTTTGGTCATGGTGTTTTATCACAGCAATAGAAACCTTAACTGAGAGACAAGCTTTAAGAATTAGGCTGCTTAACAGTCTGCCTCAGGCTTTACTTCCTGATTTAACTGATTCTCAAGTTACCTGGAGATGAGACTCTTCACTGAACATGCTCACCATTTGAAGTGTAAATGTAGACTTCTGGCTTCCCAGAATATATCAGAGATGTTTAAAGGCATCCTCAATCCAGATTTGCCTTTTATGTTTTTTGGTTTTGGTGGGCAATTGTTTCTCAATGTTGTGCTACTGACTCAGCTCAGAGTTCAAGAACTGCCTATGTTTTTTTGTTTTGTTTTGGTTTGGTTTTTTGAACACCTGATGGGAAATGGATAAAGTGAGCTCTGAATGAAGTCAAATACAGATAAGCACTGTGAGTGAGCTTTTATAGGAAACTCCCAGACAGTTCAAATACTGAGCATTTTCTTAGAATGGAGCTTTGAAAGCATGCTGGCTCCATTGCCGCTGCTCCTGTGGTTGCCAGGCTCGGGTTTATCATGATGATGGTTGGCTTTCAAGTCTACATCGGAGCTGAGGAGGGACTAGAGCAATAAGACAAGCTACAGGGTGGGAAACTGCTATTCTCACCAAGATTCACCCACATGATTGGATAAATGTTTTCAGACTACTGTCGGCCTTGAGTTAATTTTCAAGATTCTGAAAAAAAAAATTCATTCTTACTGTTTCCTCTTTTACGGAGAAGAAAATTTCTGAATGTTCATACAACAGTGTTTTTAGATCACAACTACCATTCCAAAAGAAATACTATGGGGCTTATTCTAAGCCACATGAGTGACCATGGTCCAGGAGCAATTCTGGTTGTCATGAAGGACATGCTCTATCACAGAAATGCTTCTGTGAACCTTTTTTTTAGTTATTGAACAAAAGAAAACCACGAACCATTTACAAGATACACTGGTGGTGACATCAGGTCAATAGTTAGGCAATGCAGAGGAATCCGCTACCGATTTCAGACCTTAGCTTACGGCATCACAGGCTTCAGACACTATCTTATTCTTAGCATTTGAGTCACTGGAAGCAAATAGCCTGCTAGGGCAGCACATTTTTTCAGTGGTTATCTGATAGTCAGGAGGATGCTAGGGCAGAAACAGGTGACGCCCAAGATGATTTTGGTCCATTATCTGCAACATTCCAACTCCTCACCATCAGGAACTTCTAATGAGTAAGTCTGCAGAATTTTTAACGTACTTGTGGCTTTTCCAGGAAGTCAACAATTTTCAACACTCAATACTGTAAGGTGAACAGGGACCCAACAACTGGACTTTAAAAACTGAAATTTCTTCATATAATCCTATGTTATGGATGAATTCTGAAGCTATAACATCAGAAGGAACCCTATCCACTGCATCAGGAAGAGATATTCACACTTCTAATACCTTAGCTCAAAGCTAAATGTATAGATAGTTCTTAGCTTTCGTTACGTTGAAAAAATTGTTGTAACACTGAGACAAGAAGAAAGGAAATGAAGTTTTGAAGTTTTCCACTCTAGTTGTGGCTCAAAAATAAAGGAACTTATTTTTCTTTGCTAATTTGTATCTCCTGTATTTTGTTTATTTGTTTGCTTTTGTTAAGACTGGGAGTAAGCAATGAACCTTTGTGCTGCTCCTGCATCCATATTGTTCCTGGTTTATAAAACCAACACTAGGGGCTGGAGAGATAGCTCAGAGGTTAAGAGCATTGCCTGCTCTTCCAGAGGTTCAGAGTTCAATTCCCAGCAACCACATGGTGGCTCACAACCATCTGTAATGAGATCTGGTGCCCTCTTCTGGCATGCAGATATACATAGACAGAATATTGTATACATAATAAATAAATATAAAAAAATAAATAAAACCAACACTAATAAAACACATCCCCTAAACTGAAATCAAGTGTTCCTGCTCTAAATTCCTGAATATTATGCAAAAGAGTGGGCAACGCCATGTTACAAGCAGAATTCGAATGCTCCACTTTGCGTGCCAGTGCAGAGGCAGGGGGCACTGGTTGTCATGATATAATGCTTGCAACACATATGTTCACTGCAGCAATATTCACAGTAGGTAAGTCATGGAAATAGCTTATGTGTCCAACAGCAGAGGAATCAACGAAGAAAATGTGGCATACATGCACAATGGAATTTTTTTCCAGCCATAAAGAAGAAAAACATTATGTCACTTGCAGGATAGTGGCTGAAAGATGACTAGCCTAAGTTTTCTCTTACACACACACTATCCCTCGATTTTACAGAGGCATACAAGCGTGTATGTATGCATGCATATGTATGTATGCATATATGATATGAAGGTAGAAGTGAGTCTCTAGTATGACAAAGGAGACTGACAGGAGCAGTGGTGAGGAGGGTAAGGAGGAAGGCAGGGACTGTGCCCAGGCTGTAACACATACCTGAATGAACATGCTCTTAGGTAACACATCATCTCGTGCAATAATATACAGTAGAACAAAAGAAGACAAGTAGCACCTAGACCGAGGCAGCTAACAAACCGATTTATGCATCAAGGGTCAGGCAGAGAATCCTATTGCTTCAAGGGTTTCAGCTCAGCTCAACCTCCATTCCTAGCATGGCCTATTCGAACTGTTATCTTGATGCTCTCCTGCAACTCAAATCAGGCCCAAGCCTTCTTGGCTCAGTCCTGTGACCTTGTGGCTCGACTTTGCAGTGTCTGCATCAAAGTTCTTTCTGTACTGAAAAAGCCTTCCCCAGACTGTCTGGACCACCTCTTTTTGGCCTCCAGTGGGCCTTCTTTGAGCTCCCCAACATATCTGTGGCTTTGTTAGCCCTTTGTGACCAGTCTGCAACTTACACAGAAACATTTTGTGTGAACTAAGACTTAATATTAGTAAATAAAGTTAAATCAAAGAACTTGTTTTCCAACAGCCAGACCTCAAGGGAAATTGGGATTACTTGACAAAACTGCTGATACAGTTTGGAATTGTTATTCAGCAAATTCTGACACCTTGGAAAGACACCGACATGTCCATCTATGTTTCTGGTAATGGGCACTCATGACACTGGTCCAATTCTGTGTAATTTTCCACAGCTCTTCTGGAAAGATATTTATTATAGCTAAAGGGCTAATGCCTCAAAAGTCTAAGGCTGGTTAAGGAACCAGGGCAGGAATGTTGATAGCTACTAACATCTGCAGGCTGCCAGGATGCTGGAAGCTCCTGATAAGGAAGCCTGAAGCTGTGGGGACCTCCTACACTAAGGACAGGCTGATAGCATCTGCCAGGCCTCTAGGATCTGGGAGGCTCCTGACAAGGGAGCCCAAATGATGGTCTGGTCTCATAAACTAAGCAATCTCCCTTCCCCTTCAAGAAGAACATCCACTTTTCCCCTGATAACACCACACAACCTCCGCTGATAATTACAGCTCTGAAACCATGGGAGAAAAGCCCTGCAGATGGACTCTTCCAGCTCAAGAATTCTGTCTGCACATAAAACCCCCATGCTCCATGTACCACGTATGCATGGTTCCTATTAACATAGCTGAGTGAAGAAAGTAGGAAGCAGTAATATTAGTAGAATGTTATTTTTATAAATATGATCTATAAACATTGCTAAAATAATATATAAAGCAGTGTTAGTTATGAATATAACTCATGGGTAGAACTCTAGGGATTCTGAAGACTGGTGTGTGTGTGTGTGTGTATATATATATATATATATATATATATATATATATATATATATATAACTCTTCTATCTGGGCAGTGGTGGCAAATGCCTTTAATCCCAGCACTTGGGAGGTAGAGGCAGGCGAATCTCTTGATTTCTGAGTTCGAGACCAGCATGGTCTATAGAGTGAGTTCCTGAACAGTCAGGGCTACACTGTCTTGAAAAACAAAAACAAACAAACAAAAACCCCAACCAACCAACCAACCAAAAACTGCTCTATTTGTATTCTTTCAAAACTGTTTTCTATTCAGAGTATCTGTGTACCATAGTGCTCCTTAAATGTCAATGGCCCAACGGTACTAAAAAGCCCTTCTCTTAAGAAGCTGAGTGCAGTAATATTCAAACCAGTTGTCTCAAGACCCAAAGTCCATAATGGGATTAGAACTAGAAAGAACAATTAGCTTCATGTCTTTTTTTCACAGTTCATATCCATCCTTTTGTGCGGGACTTGTGCATACCTTCATTGTCACTGTGAGTGAATGTGAACAACAGTCCTGTCATGTTAGGAAAATGATTGCCAACCAATCCTCTACTACCTCTAATTCTTAGTCTTTATGATCCTTCTTCTGAGTTCATCCCAGAGCCCTGGGGAGAAAGGGTGTGATAAAGATGTCCCATTGAGAGCTCAGCATTCTGAAGCCTCTTAACTTGACTGTATTAATCAAGGTTCTCTAGAGAAGTAGAACTGATAGAAAGAATCTCTATGCGTATAGAATATATTTTTATTAGAGTAGATTATGGGCTGTGGTCTAGCTAGTCCAACAGTGGCTGTCTACCAATGGGAGATCCAAGAATATGGTACAATCCATGAGGTTGGATGTCTCAGCTGGTCATCAGTATATGTTCGAATCTCAAAGAAGTAGACTGTGATGCCAGGGAAGGAATGGACTTGCTAGCAAGGAGAGAGCAATCAGGCAAAGAGCAAAAGATTCCTTCTTCCATGTCCTTATATAGGTTTGAGCAGCATAATAGCATGAACCAAAAGGAAAATATGCAGATGCAGAGCCACAGGTCATTGACCTGGGAGGTTAAGTATGGTTTGAATTTCTAGGTAATACAACCATGGAGAGATTCGGGCACTTTTTCTTCTTAACTAAGTCATGTTCTATCAGAAGAGACAACAAGGAACCAGTCTGTGTGGGATGTCCACAGAACTGGGTCTGCTCCATCTTGACTGAAGTTCAGAGAGCTTAGGCCTACCTACTCTTTCTCTTTCTAAGTTATTGACAGGAAATCTGACTTAAGGAGTGGCTACAAACAAGATACCCTGACCTAGGGTGTGGTTACTTGGCGTTTTGGATATAAGATAGCCCATAGAGCTGGATCTGCTTCACCTTGACCAAAGGGCAGAGAATTCAAGCCTATTCATGCTTCTTCAAGGATGCAACAGGAGGTTTGGCCCAGGGAGTGGTTGCCCACTAAGGTATGGTTGTTGTATGTGTACTGTCTAAACAACAGAATACTTAACTAAAGGCTATAGTTGCTTGATGTTTCAAGTATTGAAGCAAGTAATTGTTCTGTTTGTCCTTTGTATTATGTTAAAGCAGGCTTTTGCCTTCTTCCCTCTTTTTGGATTGGGGTATATAAGCATATGAAAAATAAACATGGGTGTACTCAGTATTCACTGGATAGCCTCCCAGTTCTATCCTATGTCTCTGTGTTCATATCTGTTCCTCCTACCTAAATTTTCTAATCTACACACCCCTACCCTGGGATGTGCAAGTGTGAACCCCATTGAGGCTGGACTCGAACAGATATTGCCCCAAAGTGTGATTACAAGTCTGTTATAGCCCCTTTCTGATTGTGAGTCTCTGCCTGATAGGT
The DNA here is from genome assembly GCA_028555095.1 of Dicrostonyx torquatus. Taxonomy (NCBI): domain Eukaryota; kingdom Metazoa; phylum Chordata; class Mammalia; order Rodentia; family Cricetidae; genus Dicrostonyx; species Dicrostonyx torquatus. The sequence goes on along the minus strand of JAQHUG010000458.1, from coordinate 518,614 downwards.
GATGAAGTTCCAGTCACCTTCCCAAATCTCACGAGCATTCCATGTAATAATTGCTTTTGGTAACCTTCCAAACATCACATTTTCAAATGTTTCACTTGCATCTAGCATGTTTTTAGTTCTGATTTTGAAAATACATAAAAATTGAAATTATTTGAAAGAGCAGAAAGACCAGGAAAAGATCAAAATGAAGAATTATAAACTGTATTAGAAGAAAGATAACGAGACAGATGGCTCATTTGGAATAAATAGTTTCTGTCTACACCTCTCATACCTAACAAAACAGTCTAAAAACATGCTCTGTGTTACTCTCAAGCCAGCTTTCCCTAATTTCACTTTTTCAACTTAAGAGGGCAAACAAGGTCAGGTAAAGAATAAGGGTAAAAGTCACCTAGATGAATGCAAAGTATCATACCAGGAGACACAGATGACTCATTCAGGTTTACTTGTTTTGCAATAAAGATTTATTGAAGCCTCCCACAGTCCATGCATTATGTTAATCCAAAAGGTATAATAGTAGGTAACAAGGCATGGTTCTTGTACTTATGGAGCATACAGATATACAGCAAAAGATAGATTTTAATCAGTTACCCCAAGGAGTATATAATTATGTGACAGGTACAACTCTTATATTAGTAAGGATTCTCTAGAGAAGCAGAATCAAAGAATGAGTATATATTGTGAAAGGGGATTGGCTTACATGATATGGGCCAGTTAGTCCAATATGGCTGGATGCTGGAGAGATTGAGAATCCAGTAGTTGTTCAGTCCACAAGGTCAGGTGCCTCTGCAGTCCCAATCTGGTCCTGAAGCCTGGAGGACTCTTGGAGAGAGTTAGTCTTTAGTTTATGTTAGAAGGCTGAAGAAGATGGGTTCTGATGTCAGTGAAGGTGGTAGCAGCAGCAACAGCAACATAGTAGATGCACTGACCAGCAAGTAGCAAAGGCAGACAAGCATCAGCAGCTACTTTCTCTGGGACACTAATGGAAAGTGACCCACTCTGAAACAATGAGGAGTCATATTTCTTAGCTGACTACAGAGCCAATCAAGTTGACAGCCAACACTATTAGTTTCCAGTCCCATAAAATCAGAAATTGTCATGGTTCATTTCAACTGACAATTAAGAAACACCTGGGGTATCTATCAATAAAACATACCTTCCAGTGTCTGAGGGATTTTCCAGAGAAGATTCAGAAAGGAGGGGAAGACTGTCTCTGAACTTGTGCGGCACCATCCATGGCCTGGAGTCCTGACCCAAATAAAAAGGGGAAGAGGAGAAGCCAACTGATCTCTGGCATCTTTCCTGATTTCCAGAATGTGAGCAGGCAGCCTTCTGTTGTCAAAGACAGGAACTGATGCTGTTGTCCTCCTGGCCCTCATGGTACCCTGGAACTTGGAATCAAAATAAACCTTTCCTCCCTTAAGTTACTTCTTCCAGGAATTTGGTCATAGCAGTGAGAAGAGTAAGAAACTCCATTATCTCTTTACTTTCTTTCAGCTAATAAAATCTGTATACTTGGTGTCAGAAATGTTAGGAGTGAACCTTGCAGGAGTAAAGTAACCTATATAGTGGCTAAATTTCTCCATTTAACTTGAAGTAGTAAAATACTGCCTCTAAATAGACTGTGAAAATGAATAATATATAGTAAGATTTTAAATACCTTTCACACGTCCATCTTATCACATTGGCAGGACAGTCGATATAAAGTAATAGTAAAATATCCACACCACATTGCAGCTTACTTTCCTTATCCCACTCAACACCACACAGAGCATTCAATCAACTTCTTCCCAGATTCTTTTTGATAACATATGATCTTATGTAAAAACCTGCATCACCCTTTGCCATTAAGATCTTTGGGGGTGGGGGCTGGAGAGATGGCTCAGTGTTAACGAGCACTGATTGTTCTTCCAGAGGTCCTGAGTTCAATTCCCAGCAACCACATGGTGGCTCACAACCACCTGTAATGAAATCTGGTGCCAACTTCTGGCCTGCAGGGACACATGCAGGCAGAACATTGTATACATAATAAATAAATCTTTAAAAAAGAGTGCTGACTGTTCTTCCAGAGAACCTGGGCACCGACCTGGGAGTTTACAAATCTGGTTCCAGGGGGTTTGACACCTTCATACACATGCACATAAAACTAGATAAATTATATATAAAAAGATCTTTGGGGGGGTGATCACGTGTTTTTAAATTTGGTGAATTTGAAAGGTTTATATATAATTCCAGTAGAGATACTTAGAGATACCATGTGAGCACTTACACTGATGACACAGGCAGATCATGAAAGCTTCATATACAATGGAATTTAAAGCCTTTGAGTTTGTCTATGCAGAATATACAGTGAAAGGAAAATAAATAAGCTTTTTAAAAACTGTCTTGGTTAGGGTTTCTGTTGCTGTAATTAAACACCATGACCACAAACAACTTGATGACGAAAGGGTTTACTTCCTTTTCACTATGACTCACCCAGCATTAAAGGAAGTCAGGGCAGAAACTTAAGACAGGAACCTAGAGGCAGGAGCTGATGCAGAGTCCATGGAGGAGAGCTGCTTACTGGCTTGTTCCCTGTGGCTTGCTCAGCCTACTTTCTTATAGCAGCAGGATCACCAGCCCAGGGGTGATTCTTCCCACATCAATCATTCATCAAGAAAATGCACCACAGTTTTGTCCATAGGCCAACCTTAATTCTCAATAGAGGTTTTCTCATCTCAAGTGGCTGTAGCTTTTATCAACTTGAGAAGAAAGTAGACACTAGCCCAAGAGGCAGGCACGGAGAGACAAAGGAAGAGAGTGTTCTAAAAAAGGGAGTAAGGAAACAGTGCCAAGTATTGTCTTCATGGTCAAGTAGGATAAGTAGAGAACGTGTCCATTGGCTTTGTAACATGTTCTGCACTGGTGACGTTAATAAGACTTGTTCTGGTAGAATGATGAGGAGAGACAGCAGATTGGAACAGGCCAAGAAGTGAATGGGAGCTTAACAAATTTTGGCTATAAAAAGAGTGTTAAGATGGTCCTTAGGGAAGAAAGTGGAATCTTTTTTTGGGGGGGGGACCACAAAAATATATACCTATATTCTTGTATTGGAGGGAGGGAATAGAAAAGAAAGCAGCCCCTATTCTGGGCCCTATTCAATGGCAGCTTCTTGTTCCATAGGGCTAGGGAAGACTTTGAGGAAATAAAAGTTGTTTGGAAAAATTCAGATGTAGTTGCTTTGTATGCTGTGATGGGTAGGAGGGATGAAGTGAAGTGTGAAGGCCCCTCACACCCTCCATCTTGCTTCAGACTATGTCCTGGAACCCTGGGGCAGAGAAAGTGCTACTTTCATTCCTGCTTCTTGGGATTGTTGACTGCCACGTAGTGATAGAGAACCACAAGTAAGAAAAGCGACATGCCCAGCATTTTGGCGAAAATGGCAAGCTGCACGTCTGTGATCATCCTGACCAGCTTCACTCGGCTCTGATGCTACCGCTCGCTGTACAGCTTGAGATAGGAGAAGAAAGAGGAATCTAAGTAAATTTTTTACCTCAGAGATGGGAAAGACTTAAGTAGGTGTTCCAGGGAGAAATGGAGATTTTCTTACACTGATGACTATGCAGGAGATCCTTCTCAGTGTATGCCCACAAAAGGAAATTCTATTCTACAGTATGACATTAATTACATGACATTTTCCAAAAAGAACAGTTGATGCTAGAGAACTGAGCAGTAGGTATGGAAGAAGGAATGACCAAATGGAGAGGTTGGCTAGAGGAAACCATCCTGTATGATACTGTCCTCATATATTGGTCAAAGCTCATAAATTAAACAAAACAGTGAATCCTAGTTTATCACTGTCAACTCATGGATTTCAATAAATGTGCCATACATTGGCACAGTGCTGCTGGTCGTGAAACTAGAGGATGCCCAGCATATTGAGGAACTCTGTGCCTTTTGGGGATTGTTAGATAAACCTAAAAGTACTGTGAAAAAAACTGTCTGCATACAAAAATCTTCTACCACATGCCTTGTGAAAGTTATTTGTATGGTGTCCTTTCAGTGTCTTCTCTATTAGTTCTCATCTGTAGCTCAAAACTTTTGGAGATGGTTTTCAGAGAAGTATAACATAAAAGTAAGGTGTGCTGGTGAGTTTAAATCCAAATGCTGTGACCACTTTATTCAGTTCATGTTGTGGTGATCCCTCAACCATAAAATGATTCACTGCGGCTTCATATCTGCAATTTTTTACTGTTATGAGTTATAATGTAAATATCTGATATGCAGGATATCTGGTATGCAACCCAAAGGGGTCATGACCCACAGATTGGGAGCCACTGTTCTAGAGCAACAGAAGTGTAAGGATGAATTTGTTTAAAAAAGATTTATTTAGTGGGATGATGGTGATTCACACCTTTAATCACAGAATTTGGGAGGCAGAGGCAAGTGGCTCTCTTAGTTCAAAGGCAGCCCCTTCTACAGAGTTAGTTCTAGGACAGCCCGTGTTACACAAAGAAACCCTGCCTTGAAAAACCAAGATAAATTATACCAGAAGGCATTAGAACCCATGGGACAGTATCTTGTGAGCCGCCATGTGGTTGCTGGGAATTGAACTCAGGACCTCTGGAAGAGCAACCAGTGCTCTTAACTGCTGAGCCATCTCTTCAGTTGCAAGACAAATTTTTATCTAGAATAGGCTTTTCTGAAGCCTCTCCTAGAAGCTCGTCGAGTACAGAGATGTGTGTGAACTATTTTACAAACTTACAAATGCATTTGATTATCCTAATTTACTAACTGTGATAGGCAACTGATTTGGTGACTCTATATCATGTGGATTTTATTTATTTTATTTATTTATTTTTTTTGGTTTTTCAAGACAGGGTTTCTCTGTAGCTTTGGAGCCTGTCCTGGAACTAGCTCTTGTAGACCAGGCTGGTCTCGAACTCACAAGGATCCGCCTGC
>JAQHUG010000458.1:433165-463522 GCA_028555095.1 Dicrostonyx torquatus | reverse complement strand
TTAGTCTTCTTTCAACTAAGTCCCACTTATCCTTCAACACTTGGTTTAACAATCATCTCAGGAAATTTCTCTGGAGCTGGGGATGTGCCTCAGTACTAGGGTATTTACAAGTGAAACCCTGGGTTCAATCCCCAGTATCCTCCCCATAGTTTCTCTGACCCAAATGCCTTGGCCAGTGGTTCTCAACCTGTGGGGTGTGACCCCCCACAGGGTGGTTGAATGACCCTTTCACAGAGGTTGCCTAAGACTACTGGAAAACACAGAGATTTACATAGTGATTCATAACAATAGCAAAATTACAGTTTTGTAGTAACAAAAATAATTTTAGGGTTGGGGGTCACCACAACATGAGGATCTGTATCAGAGGGTCAAGGCATTAGGAAAGTTGAGAATCACTGCCTTAGACTGACTTAGGTATCTTGCCTGCCCTCTAGTGGTCCTACTATATCATTGCAGACTGTAAATCTCTGCAGTCCCTTGTTTTGGAAACTCTCTCAGGACTTGAAACTGTTGAAGGGCAGAGGGAGTATCTTTGTATCCTCTGTGCTCTTTTTATCTCCAGTGCCTAATATATAACAAAAGCTTGAAGTATTTTTATCAAAAAAATGAACAAGCCCTTAAAACTAAAATGCAATGACAACTGTCTGAAAGCAAGACCTTAGAGACATCTTTCTTGTGTTAGGATTTAACACAAGAAAGACACCTGCGAATAATGCCACATATTCTTGCACTAAACGACTTTCAAATAGATAAGATCTCCTGGGTAAACTGGGATGGGGTGAGTAGAGGGGAATGGAAGGGGGATAAGAGCATCAGGGGCCACAATAGTTGAGTTGGGGGAGGGATGGAGAGGGAGAGCAATGAGTAATATCTTGATAGAGGGAGCCATTATGGGGTTAGGGAGAAAACTGGGGCTAGGGAAGCTCCCAGGAAACCACAAGGATGATCCCAGTTAAGACTCCTAGCAACAGTGGAGTGGATACCTAAACTGGCCTTTCCCTGTATTCAGATTGAGGACTACCCTAATTGTCATCATAGAACCTTCATCTAGTAACTGATGGAAGCAGATGCAGAGATCCACAGCCAAGCACTGGGCTGAGCTCCGTGAATCCGGTGGAAGAGAGGGAGGAGGGTTAAATGAGTGGGGAGCAGGGGGTTGAGTGATGGGGAAGCCCAGAGAATGCTGACACTCTGGACCAACAACTGGGAAGCCTGTATGGGACCAAACCAGGCCCTCTGAATGTGGATGACTGTTGTGTGGCTTGGTTTTCTGTGGGGCCCCTGGCAGTAGGACCAGGATTTATCCCTGGAGCATGAACTGACTTTTTGATGGGTTACCATGCTCAGTCTTGATACGGGGATGGGGGGAGGTGGGGGGTGGGGGGAGGAGGGGCCTGGTACTGCTTCAACTTGGTATGCCAGGCTTTGTTGACTCACCACAGGAGGCCTTACCCTTTCTGTGGAGTGAATGGAGGGGAGGGGGAGGGGAGAAGAGGAGTGGGGGTTGGAGAAACTGTGGTTGGTGTGCAGAATAAATAAAAAATTTAAAAAATGACTTTCAAAGAGTCCTTCTAAACACAAAAATGATGAAATACAATTCTCATAGCCGTCTCATTTTCAAATGAAAAGGATACCTAGTCTCTACCTTCAGTCCCAATAGATTTTATTGAAATGTCTGATTACAAGGAACATTAATGAAATAGAAAGAACATTAATGAAAACATACCAGACAAGGATTTATTCAACCCAACAATTTATAGCTTTACCTCCCTAAGAAAATGTAACTGCTTAGCCAGTCTAAAACTAATATGAAAGTTTCCCCTGTCCTTTGCAAAAAAATTTTAATTGGAAACAATAACTATGTATTTCTGAGGATACAAACGGATTCTTTAATGCATGTACACTGTAGAATGGTTAAATCAAATGAAGTTTTACACTTTTTCTTTTTTCATTTCTTTGAGATTTTCATTGTTTCTAATTTTTGCTCCTAATCATGTAGAGATTTCAGGCATTTTTAGGCATCCTTGTTGATAGCAACTTCAGACATTTCATCAAAAACATCCTCCTAGCAAACTTAAGGCACAGAATTAAATTTTAGATGACGTTGGGCTAAAAGTGTTAGGCCTTTCCATGAAAAGGCAAGCATAATTATATTTGAGCTCTACAGGGAGTTTACTCAAGTAAAGTTCCTAATAGTCTTGGAAGGATTATGACCCCTTCACAGATGGCACGAAATCTCACAAAGGTCAAGAAATTTGCTTCAGAGCTACATACAGTCTTAGGGATAATAACTAAGTCCCAATAAAAGTGCAAAGCAAAGAACATCCAATTCCAGCTAGCAAAGTTCATGGAACATTTAATTTGTGTTAAAGAATCAATATGCACACAGAGGGCTGTGTATTATATATGGCTTGACTCCATGAGATTGATTTTAGACAAAGGGAATCTGGCAGTAAATAAAGGGATGAGAGTCCAAAAGACCATATAAGTTATTGACATGGTTCAGGAAAAGATTTCCTGAACTGTGACTTCTTACCTTTTTCTTTATGTTTCTAATGTACCTAACACATCTTACCTTTTTCTTCATGGTTGCGTTTGGCATTGCCCACCTGTAGATATAAACCAAAAGACAATGTTTCTATGATCTAATTGCCTTAGAAATTTGTTAAAAAAAAAAAAGGCAAGTAAACGGAGAGAAGCAGAAGAATACTGTTTAAAACAGCTAAGTACGCTGGAGACCTCGTTTCAGAAGTCTTCATTTTTCTAAATTATAAAACTGGGTTTATGTTCCCTGTTTCCTTCGTTAGCTCAGGAGATGCTTCCTGGGAAGACATATTTAGAAATAAAAACAATTTAAATTCAAGATCTGATATTTATCATAAAACTAACACAATACTCTGTGCACTTTTGTAAGTCAAACAATATTTTTAATTTGAATGCTATGTTTTTAATTTAGCTCATTTTTCAAAGCTGGAAGCATCTTCGGACCTTCAATCGCCCTTCCAAGCTGCATTTCATTCATTAAAGGTACCAAGTACATACAACGCAGCTCTCAAACAGGCATATCGAACTATACGTCATTGGTCAGTAAATGTCTATCCTCTCCCCCTTTTTATCACTAACGAGGTGATATCATCAAATCACCTTTGTAGAAAAGCAAAACAACTCAGAACTGCCTCAATTAGAGCACTACGCATAAACCAGGAATCTCAGCTTCAAGCAGAGTGCTGTTTCTGGTCTCTGTTTTTGTCTTCTATCATCAAGGGCATGATATCAATCAACCATGCGGGTAAATTACAGCAATTTATTCCTGGAGGTTAGGGGTTGTTGCCATTTGCAATGTTCTATCCAATTAGCACACCCTCCCTCCTAGGTACAACATAATATACCCTTCACCGACCCAAGCGATCCTTCCGGTTCCCCGAGTGGAGGTTCCACTCTTGGGCCCAGATTCTCTTTCTCCGTCTTTTTCTCGGAGTCAGATTCTTCCATCGCGCAACAAGTCCTTCACAGTGCCTTCTAAATGCGCAGTACTCGTCTTCCGGCTCACCTCCTCAACTGCCTCTGCTCACCGCCCGCTGCCTGGGCCTGCCCTAGCCCTGCCTCCGCCTTTGTCCACTGGGGGGCCGCGTTTCCCACAGTTACCTTTACCGCCCCGAACTTAGTCTCCGGCACGGCCAAGCAGGCCAGCCCAAAGGGACCAGCGACTCAAGGCGGCGTGCGAAGAAGAGATGGAGGAGAGGGAAGGCAAGGTGGCTGAGGAGTTGGTCCCGAGTTGGGGCCTCACTCCCCAAGGGCTCCAGACCCAAAGGGAACTTGGTCTGCCTCAGCGCAGCTGCGCTGAGGGAACGAGCTGACCCAAGCTGCCTAAGCAAAGCGGTCACCGCCTGGGGGCTCTTCCCAACCTCGCCGCCAGTAAGAATCTGCCTGAGGCCGCCTTGACTTCTGTGCCCGCCCTTCAGGAGCGCAGGAGCCTCACAGCAGCCCCGCTACTGCAGGCCAGGATCACGTGGGAACCTGCCGTAGTCCTGGGCCGGTCACGTGCCGCTACCCTGGGGGGGCTGGGGGGCTGGGGGGGCTGGGGAGAATACCATAGAGACGGCTTTAGGGAAGCCAGAGTGCCATCCGCCGTCACGTGGCCTGGGCTCGCTTTTCCGCGCCACAGGCCCTAAAGGCTGCCCGCAGGCGCTGGGAAACTGGCAGACGTGGCCCTGCCCACCCGCTGCTCAGAGTTAAAGGAGAAGGTCGCAATTTCAGTATCTGCGAGGTACCTGTTTTCATGGCTGCTCAGGCTTAGGAGTGTGTGCAGAAAAGGCCATTGTGGTAACTTTTGCTTCCGTTATCCTATGTAGCAGTTCTAATAATTTTAAAAAAATTAGTACATCTAAAGTGCTTTAAACTGTTTTTCACATAGAAAGTTCTCAATGAATTGTTATTGGCAGAACCAAAATCACACACAGGGTGTAAGACATTCACCACTTAGCTTTAAAAAATTGCAAATGTGCTTTTAAATTTTCTGATTAACATGTAATATTTGTTCATACAAAATTTAGTGTGGAAAATAAGTACTCATAAGAGAATGTACTCTCATAAGAAGTTAGGAAAGTTCAAAACTGATAAGGGACCATGCTTACCATATTCAGATACAGACACTGCCAGAAACATAAGAATCCAAAGAATTGCTTCTGGAGAGCAGGACAGAGAGGAAGATGTGACATAAATGGATTGTTATTTTTCATCTTAAATCCTTATGCATTATATGAAAATTATATATATATAAAACACATATACATTATGTGTATGCACACATTAGTTTGATAAAAGAAAACAAAGAAAAAAGCCAACCATTAAAGCACACCTTTAATCCCAGTACTGGGGAGGCAGAGGCAGGTGGATCTTTGAACTAGAGGTCAGCCTGATCTACAGAATGAGTCCCAAGACAGCCAGGCTACACAGAAAAACCCTGTCTTGAAAAAAATCTAAAAGTAAAAAAGAAAGGAAAGGAAGGAAGAAAAGAAAGAAAGACAAAGAAGCAAAAGTGAAAGAAAGAAAGAAAGAAAGGAAAAAGGAAGAAAGACAAGGAAGCAAAAGTGTCAGCTCCCACCAACCCCTTCTGAGGTCTAGTTTGATGCTGTTTCTCCAAGGCTTCCATGTCTCACGAAAAGAAATATTCTATTGTGAGTACTGCTTCTTCACTAGCAAATTGGCTGCCTCCTCCCATCCAACATCAGCTGTCAAAATTGGGGGAAGAGGGATTCAGCAATGACCAAAACAAACTAAAAAATTTAGGATGTAACTATATGCCATCTACATCTCACTTTAGATATGAAAATACATGTATATAGATAGTAAAATATATCCCATGCAAATACCCGAAACAAAGCCAGGAAGACCACACTAATTGCTGATAAAAATGACATTAAATTAAACCTAAAACTCAATCTTTGAATACAACTTATGAAAGAGACATTTTACAATGATAAACATGTGTATCTTTCAAGAATATATAACAAATATAAATGTGTATGCACCAAACATCTCCTAAATATATGAGACAGATGTCTATAGAATTAAATTAATTGGCTGGGTGGTGGTGGCGCACGCCTTTAATCCCAGCACTCAGGAGGCAGAGGCAGGCAGATCTCTGTGAGTTCGAGACCAGCCTGGTCTACAAGAGCTAGTTCCAGGACTGGCTCCAAAGCTGCAGAGAAACCCTGTCTCGAAAAAACCAAAAAAAAAAAAGAATTAAATTAATTGATAGTGTGAGTAACATACGCTCATGTATTTGTTCTCCAGTTGGTTGTTGTATTTGGGGAAGCTTAGGAGCTGTGGCCTTGTTAGAGGAAGTATGTCACTGAAGGCAGCCTTTGAGAGTTTAAAAATCTGCACCACTTCCAGTTGCTCTCTCTGCCTCATGATTGGGGTTCAAGGTGTGAGCCTTCAGCATCCTGCTCCAGCTGCCATGCCTGCTGCTTCTTGGCATGCTTCCCTGCCATAATGGAGACTTCTTCCTCTGGAACAGTAAGCCAGATAAACTCTTCCTTCTCTGAGGCATCATGGTCATTGTATGTTATCAAAGCACTAGAAAAGCAACTAACACAAATGTTTGAGCAATAGAAGATTAATCAATTTCATATTTAAGTTTAGTATGCAAACAGAATAGTGTATATATAGAGTTATCATATCTGATAAACTAGACTTGAAATCTGAGACAAAAGGGTCATTGTGTCATAACAGAGGCATCAACTCCTCGTATGTATCTAACGTAATATTACCCAGATATATGAAGCAAATGTTAATGACTCCAAAGCAAAAGATAGACTGTAGTTCATTAACATGAAATTTCAATACCACACTGTACAAAACAAACAGATCATTTGGACAAAATAAGTAAGACAAGAAACACACTTTCTACCAAATGGACTTGATAGACATAGCTAGAGTATTCCACAAAAGAGCACAATAGATATTTCTTAATTCAACCTGGTACATTGCTCCAGGATAGAGTTATATTATATTGTAAAATATAAAAAAATTAAAGAAGATTGCAATCATATTGTCTCTTTTATGACCACTATGATATGACACCAGAAATAAGTAACAGAAGCAAACTTGTAAAATTTATAAATATGCAAAAATAAACAATACTCATGAATATTCAGTGAACAAAAAGAAATTATAGCAAAAATGTACATTAAAAAGAAATCCGGATGGTGGTGGCACAAGCCTTTAATCCTAGCACTTGGAAGGCAGAGGCAGGCAGCTCTCTGGGAGTCGAGGCCAACCTGGTCTACAGAATGAGTTCTAGGACAGCCAGGGCTACACAGAGAAACCCTGTCTTGAAAAATGAGAGAGAGAGAGAGAGAGAGAGAGAGAGAGAGAGAGAGAGAGAGAGAGAGAGAGAGAGAGATATCAAATCAACAAAACAACCCAATGTTTTTTCTCCTATAACTACAAAAATGTCCAAAAATACCGAAATAGGAATAAACAAAACAAAAACTCAACAAATCTGAATTGTGTTTTCAAGATAAATAGAAGTGACAACCATTTAGCTACGATAATTAAAAATGACTTCTCCCCCCAGAACCCTCAAATTGTGAAAGAAACACCCGATGCTGCAGATTTTTCAAGGATTATAAGAAATTACTGTGAACAATTTTAGAACAGTAAACTGAATCACCTTGACAAAATGGGTAAATTCTTAGAAATACACAACTACCAAAATGGAAGCATGAGAAAATAGACCGTATAAACTAATCTTTAAAAGTAAGGAGAGTGAACACTCAAGTATATCTTACAAAGGAGAAATCCAGAACCTGGTAGCTTCATAGCTAAATTCTATTCAAAATTTAAAGAAAAAATATTCCTCATCTTTCCCAAGATGTTCCTGAAAATTAATAAGAGAGGAATACTTCTAAATGCCCTTTGGCAATAATGGAAGTAGTTTATAATTTTTCTACTTATCAAAATATATTTGCATGTGTGTGTGTAATTTAGAGAACAAAAATACTTATTCACAGCTGGGTGTTGGTGGCACACACTTTTAATCCCAGCAGTCGGAAGACAGGCAGGTGGATCTTAGTACATTAGAGGCCAGCCTGGTCTACAAAGCAAGTTCCGGGACAGTCAGGGCTACACAAAGAAACCCTATCTTGAAAAACTAAACCAAAAAACAAAACAAAACAAAACAAAATAAAAAACTCCATTCATCCTATAAGGCATTTGAGTATAAGAACTTACGAATATATTTTGAGCTTTTTCATCTTCCTTTCCAGATGTAATGACTATCCTGAATTTTGGTAAATCTCAATTCACTCCTGTTTTTATCATATGTGTATCTAGTTCCAGGGTGATGCTATAACCTTTTATGGCTTTACTATGTGTATTCTATCTTGATTTGATTGAATTTATTTAATCTGAAGATTTATATTCATAAAATTATCATCACCCCATCACATTGTATGTACTGTAAATATATACAATATTGTGATGATTGATTTTAATTGCCAGGTTGAAAAAATGTAGAATCACCTGAGAGATTGACTTCTGAGTAATAATCTGTGGGATTACCTTAATTATGTTAACCAAGATGGGACAATTGGCTTTTAAGTGGGTGGCACCATTCCCTAGACGACATGTCATGGACTTTAGGAGTGAAGAAAGGGAGCCAAGCACTAGCATGTGTGCATCTGTTGTTCTCCGTTATGATTGTGGAAGGAGGACAAGCAGCTCTGTCATACTCTTGCTACCATGGCTTCCCCACCATGACAGACTGTACCATGGGACTCTGATCCAAACAAAACGAACAGACCCTTTCTCCCTTAAGTTGCTTTTGTCAGATTATTTTATCTCAGGTCCAGAAAAGAAACTAAGACAGATGCATTTCAACAACAACAAAAAAAAACAGAAATAAGTTAACTGTAAATAGGATGACTTTAGAGTACATATATTAAAACTTTGGGGCCTCTAAAGAGCAGCATACTAAAATTGTACTTTACAGATAGTAATCTAAAGTAGAGAAAAGTGAAAATAGTTGCTTATATTCCAACCACTATTTGTAGGAAGAACAAATTCCAACCAAGCTCTGTTAAACTCTCTTACTATGAACACTGACTTATTGTTACAAAGGAAAAAAATGACCTAAGGCAGAATGGCTTTTGGCCCAAAAGACCCAATGTACTCTCACTTTGAATGTCTGATAGCCCTGAGACTTAAAATTTTAAGGACCTGAGAGGATCGTATAAGAAGAAACATTCTGTCGGTACATGGTACGTAATATGAGATCGCATCTACGTCAAAGTGTTCTGAGGAAGTGATGAAAAGATGCCAATAGAAAGAACCCAACCTGTATTCATGCTTTCCATGGGAGAAAACACCTCAAGGAAACTGGTTAACTCCCACAAAGGATTCAAAGCTTCATTTTCCTAGAATCCCTGACATAGATAATGTAAGATCACGTGCTCATCTGAAAACGAGTTCTTGCTGGTGAGATAGATGGACCTGTTATCCCAGATACTCAGGAGACTGATGCAAAAGGATCCTCGACTGAGTGTTGTAGCGTGACTTTTTCCTGTGGGAAGCTGGTGAAGTCTGGCATTTCGCCCTTGACTCGGTATATACCCAAGAGCAGGAAGAGAGCTGAAATCAGGCATAGTTCCTCTCAATCTCTTTGGGCCTGTGCCCCTGGCTGTTACTGTGATGGCTACAGCTTCGAGGTTGCTCAAGGTCCTGTCAGCATGTGCCTATGGGAACCGTAGTAGCCCCTGTCACCCTACCAGTAAGGGGCACTTGAACATAGTACAGTGGGGAGGGATCGTGGAAATCTCATGGGCACCTGCATTTAGTCCTGGCCATGACATGGGTCTACATGCTGCTGGCCAAGCCGCTGGTGTTACAGAGGAAGGCTGATCTGGTTTAGGAAAGCAGTATTTGCAATCCCTGCTGTGTTACAGCATACATACCCTACAGAGCAAGGCACTAAGTGGGCTCCATTTATAGTCACTCATACTGACAGATTGGGTTTAGGCAGTTAATCCCTTAGCCAGTGCAATAGGCTCTCCGGGTTCCCACAGAGGGGAAGAATGCAGGAATTTCTGAACCATTCAATAGCCAGCTCACACAATAGCTCCTAGTTGAGATAACTTCTGGCTCCAGCACCCTGGTGGCTCACTGAGAGATGATGTAAGGTCCTTTCCCAAAGCTAGGTTATTGTGCGTTTTTCACACTGTTTATAGAAGTGGGCTGCAATTTTATGAAGACTTAGACACTTTCAAGTCGTCAGCATCCACACTGGGAGAGTTGACTGGGAGTCTGCCTCTTCCCTGCAAAGGGTAGTATTGAGTGCCATATATCAGGATGTTTTCTTTCTCTTTCTACGATATCTTAGGTATATGAATATTAGAAAGTTACACCACCCTCTTGTTGACTTTCCCCATAGTCATTCATCTCAAAATGCGGCTATAGATCTTTGTTCTCCTTGCGAAGGAAAAAGTCAGTGTTAAGTACTTTAATTCATCCATCTTGATTTTCAAAGTTAAAACATTTCATTTTTTTTGTCTCTTTGACTCCTCCAGAATTTGGAAGCTCTTACTGAATATAATTATGCTAATGGCAAGGTAACTTGGCATAAGAAGAGGCAACAAGAGTCTCTCTTCATTGTTACCTGGATATAATTGGACTGTTGTTAGATTGTCAAGTTTTCAACTGCTATGTCAGGTTTGAGAATTAAACTCATTTAATTTGATAAGAGCATACAGTTTTAGAGACGTTTCTGGGATCAATTTTTCGAAAGCTCTACTGAGAAAGTCAGAATGGCACTAAGCTTACAAGGTCCCCAAAATTTCAAGTATGTAAATAAAGTCACTCCCAGGTGGGCCCAACCAGATGGGTATGTTTGGGGACTTTGAAAAGAGAACTTTTCTCAAATTTGTAAGTATTGTGGGGGAAATGTGAGTCAATGATTGTGCTATCTAGCATCCAGAAAGTTTCAAGTTCTACCTGGGAACCCACATGAAGCATGCTAGAGGAGGAAACAGTATGAGACTCACTGCTGGGATTTTGTAAGCAAGAAAAATGTTTCCTTGAGATTATTTTTTTTAATAAAAAACGGAGGGAAAACTAAAGAGCTATTTTGTATTTCAATGGGAAATTGCTCATTTTGATTGTCAAAAATTGGGCATTGTTTATTGTCTGAGTTACCTCGAAACTCTCAGACTGTAAGGAACTGGAATGCACAGTGTACATGTGTCCTTTAGGCCCAGGTATACTGAGCTCTCCCATCCCTAGTTGGAAAAAAATCACTTTTGCAGTTCATCTCAGTGTTCATTTAATGATACAAATCTGAGGTTTGACTTTGCCTTAGAAAAAGTTGTAACATGTGAAGTTTTCTTAATGAATGAGGGAAAAAATTACATGTGTGTGCAGGTGTGTGGCCAGAAGTCAACCCCAGGTGTCATTCCTAAGAAGCCTGAGACTAAATTTCTAATGGCAACTGTGATTCACTGGATAGAGCCTCTGGAATCTGCCTATTTCGACCTCCTCAGTGCTGGGAGAATAAGCATGCACTACTGTACCTAGTGATTTAGGTGTGTGTTGGGGGTTGAACTCATGTCCTCTTTCTTGCATGACAAACACCTGATTGAATGAGCTATCTTCCCAGCCCCAATATATATTTTAAATTTTTCTTTTCTTTTTGAGGTAGGATGTGGTGTGTTCCAGGCTGGCCCTGAACTCACCATATAGCCAAAGATGACACTGAACTTCTAATCTTTTTGCCTCCAACTCCTGAGTGTCAGCAATATAGGCATGTGCCACCACACCAGTTTCATGAACTGCTAGGGCTTGAATCCAGGACTTTGTGCATGCTAGGCAGCTACTACCAAATGGGGTGTGTTCTAAGCCAGACTTAGTCATTTTGTATTTGTGTTAGATTCATGTTCTATCTATTTTGAAGCTCACATTTTAATAAATTGAATAAATAAGTTTTTAGAATTGTTGTGAAATGGTCAGAATTTACTTTCTGATATTATATTTTTTTTCAGGCCATTTTCTATTCTGCATGATTCATATGTTCCTATTTACTGTCTGGATAACAGAATTAAGAATTCAAACTTGTTTCCTCACTAAAGCATTTACATGACTTAGAGGATCTACTATGAGGTCTTTTAGCTGTTTTAAAAGATAATTGGGCCAATCTTATCTTTCTCTATTTTGTGTATAATAGGCTAAACAAGAAGTCTAGACATTTTCATTCCTGTGTCAAAGAGAGAAACCAGCTACTGGGCCAGTGTGACCACTAGGCAAGAATGTGTAATTATGTGTGCAGTAATAAATTCTGAGGAAGAATCAGGATGTATCATGTAGCAGGCCACTTCAGATAACTGTTCCATGTAATGTACTTTCCAGAAGTTAATTTTATTTTCATTTTACACGTGACAAGAAAAAGGTTTTCAAATAATTTGTTTATAGAAGTAAAATAGTCATTGACAATTGACCAAATCCACAGCCTCTGTATGCTATCAGACTAACCTTAGGGGAGCAAACCTTCTTCCAGTTCTCTTTGTTTTACCTTTCCTAAGGCACCAGGCAATTCGTCATGAAATAAAAATTAGGTCTTTTATCTAAAATAAATCCCATCAGGTTGGCTGAATAGAAACAAAATGGAAATGATGTCTAGTTCCATTACCATTTCATCTTTTTAGACCCCCCCCACCTCCTTAAACCAGGAATGGTTAGCTGCTTACTGTTTTTATTTATTTTTTTATTTTTATTTTTTCCTTTCAAGACAGAGTTTCTCTGTGTAGCTTTGATGCCTGTCATGGAACTAGCTCTTATAGACTAAACTGGTCACAAACTCAGAGAGATCCACCTGCCTCTGCTTCCCGATTACTGGGATTAAAGGCATGCGCCACCACTGCCTGGCTCTGCTTGCTGTTTTAATCAAAACAGAATGGTTAGCAAAAGATACCAGAAAGATTTTTGGTGCTTGAAGGTGCACTGAACTCCAGGTTTCAATCATACAAGTTATTCTGTTTCAAAAATGCCCTGTTGCAGCGCCATTGACAACAATGACTTTAACTGTCATTATTCAGTTTGATATTTGACTAGATATGTGCTTCAAAGTCATCCTTAGTGACAGCTACAAGGCATTATGGGTGGTCAGACACAGGCTCCACAGTGAGAAGAAACAGCTAAGTTGTCTCCAAGAGTACTTTTCATAGTTGTCTCACTGATGCTGACACTGAGCCTGGCTGGTAGGCTTCATGGTTATGAAGACAAAGGAAGCTGGAGGCTTAGCTCTCCAGCCCACTCCTCCCTGTTTTGTACACCTGTCCGGCTCCTCTTCCCTTCTTGAACCTTATCCTCATCCTGTTAGCCCTCCTGAAGCCTGAGATCATAGTAGGCACGGTATCTGTTCCCATCATCATTCAAGAACACAACTCTGTGGGTGGTGGCGGCGGCATACACTTTTAGTCTCGGGTGGTGGTGGCTCACACCTTTAGTTCCACCACTCAGGAGGCAGAGGCAGGCGGATCTCTATAAATTCGAGGTCAAAAAGCAAATTCCACGAGAGTCATAGCTACACAGAGAAAGCCTGTTCCAAACAACAAAGAACGCAACTCAACAGGCTGCCAGGGATCTCATCAGCTACTCTTGCTCCCTGCTGCCTTCCCTAAAGATTCAGTCTTATGGGTCCTCCCTGAGCAGAACATCATCTTAGGAAAACTTGGCATCATCAGAAAAGAGCTGATAATTAATATCACAGTACTATAGTACCATTTGTCTCTCTTGCCTTCATGCCAGAATGCTGTTGATGTCAGTGAAGTTAACTTACTACTTGAAGGGAAAGTACAAGTGTTCAGAGCTGGTGAAAACCCACTAGGAAAGCAGTGAATCATTTTATGAAAATGATTTAAATGACATAAAGGTTATCTTGACATCGATAATAAGAGAAATAAGTCTTTTGAGAGAAGAAAAAACTAAGACACTAGTGGTGACACAGAAACTGGAAGGAAAGGAGTTGCTTCATTGCCTGCTGCTTTCAAATGTTCCTAAATGCAAGAGCTTGAAACTTACATGATGGCAGGGATAATATTCAAAGGTATTTTGCCTGGCAATATAAAGAACTTGTGAGATCTAGAAAAATTAAAGGTGGAGATTTGGTAGATTTAACAGAAATCCTTATACTGTTTTTTAAATATGAAGATGACAAAAGCACTCCAGGTTAAAAATAAAGCATGGGTTGGGGGGAAGATGGCTCAGAGGTTAAGAACACTTCCTGCACTTCCAGAGGACCTAAGTTCGATTCCTAGCACCCACATGGCAGCACACTACTGCCTATAATTCCAGTTCCAGGGGATCCTAGGCCTCTGGCCTCCCAGGGTACTGCATTTGTATGCACATCCTTCCACCTATATCATTAAAAATAATAAAAGTAAAATTTAAAGCATAAAACAAGGAGTATAAACGTGCTACTTACCTGATTCTTATTAAAGGCAATTCTCGGTGCTGGGGGGATGGCTAAGTGGATTAAGCACTTCCTGATCCAGTGAGAGGCCCAGAGTTCAAATCCCCAAAATCTTACACAAATACCAGATGGGTGTAGCAGCCTGCCTATAATTCCAGCCTGGGAAGCCTAAGAAAGGGCATTCTCAAAGTAAGCTAGCAGGCAAGGCTAGTCGAATTCTTGATACCTGCATTTGACTGAGAGACGAAAGCTCAGTGTAAAAGGTGAATGAGTGGCTGAGGATGATTCCAGATATCAACCTTGGGCATCCATGTGTGTGTGCCAGCATGCATATGGGGGGAGTGGTAATTCATAAAATGAGACAAAACCTATGGATAACACTGTTTAGAAGAACATAATCCTATGCCAACTGTATATCTGTTTTTCCATTCTGTTTAACTTCAAAGCGCTCAAATAAATAAGAGAAACTCAGTGACCCCGGAATTGTCTGAGGTGAGTTACTGCTTCATTCATGGAGCCAGAGCAGAAGGAAGGACCAGAGCCACTCCAGGGATGGAAAACCTAAAGGTGTCAGGTTGCAAACAATGGTTGACTTCCGAAAATGGAATATATTGTACAGATATTTTAATACTCTCATTGAATAGTTGGCAAGTAAATACATATTTAAAAGCTATTTTCTAGATGTTAGCATATATTTAAAAATGCATTAAAACAAAAGGCAAAAAACTAAATTTCATGAACTTAGTACCTACAAAAATGAATTTTGAAATTAGAAAGCCAAAGGCTGAAATATTTGTTATGTTGGTATTTTATTTGTGCTTTTTAGCAATGTACAAATTATGTCTTTAATACTGTAGAGCCCTAAACACCAAAGTACAACTTACAAGCTGTTTGCTTACCTTTAATACAGTGACTCAGGGCTCTAGTGTATGTATGTTCCTAGAATTCGCCAAACACCTGGCTAACAAAATTCACACTGTTGCCCCTATAATGTTTCTTCACCAGTTTATGTGTTCAGCGAATTCCCATTTATTCTTCAAACCTAACCAGAAGGCACTTCAATTTTAATGCTTTCCTGTTTCCAGGAAGGATGTCTCCCTGTTTCCATGGCAACTTCCCACCTCTTTTTAATTACACATAAATTATCTAGGCTTCACAAATATGTGTTTGCATTTAACACTTAAGATGGACCTTACATTTTCTCAAATAAAGTTCGGTGAAAAACACGAATGAGCACCATACATTGTCATCATAAAGCTTAGAATTAATACAGAAGCAATTTAAAGACTTTGAATATTCAAACAAATAACAGCTGCCTGCATTTGTCACTACCAGAGCTGGATAGCAAGAGAACAAAGCTGTTAAAGTCACTCCATAAGAAGATGCAATCGATGAATGGTAGAGGGGGATATTTAAGTCTCTAGACTTCAAACACCAAGTCTAGCTTTCTTTATGCACATATACCTTCACATGGCACCCAAGGTTCCCATAGCCTGGGTTTATTTTGCATTTGTCCTTTATATTTCACAGTTTACTCCAATAAACGTAATATGCTCTTCTATCCTTAGCTTGTCTGCCATCGTTCCTAAGATTTTTCTGTCTCTGCCCAAACCGTAGAGCAATTGCAGCTGTCGTGGAACTTTCCATCATTCTACATCTGGATTTAATCTCTGCCCTATCTGTAGCTGCTTCTGACTACCTAACAGTGGCTAGAGATAGGCTTGGCACTAATCAAACAGGGTAGGATTACGAATAAGTAAAAGTTAGTCCGGTACAGTAAGCAGGGCACTGTTCCAGAAAGTGAGCAATTGTACTTCAAAGACGAAAAAGGAGGATTGGGAGATGGCTCAGCAGTTAAAGTGCTTGCCATGCAAGCAGGAGGAACTGCATTCAGATCCCCAGAGCCAAACTGAGTGGGCATGAGGACCTGCCTACAATCTCAGCCTTTGGAAAGCAGAGACAAGGGATCCTAGCAAGCTGGTTAGTAAAACTAACAGTATCTATAAGCTCTAGGTTTGACTGAAAGACCCTACTTCAAAGAATAAGGTGGAAGAGCAATGGAGGAAAATTGTTGATGTCAAACTTGGACCTCCACACACATGTACCCCCCCACAAAAGCATGCATACGCATACTTACACACACATACACACACACAAACACACACACACACACACACACACACACAAGAAAAGAAGAAAACATTAAAGATGAAAGAGAAGGTCTATCAGTTCTGGTTGGCGCATGCACTGCTTAATGCTCTCCCTTCGAGCATAGGCCAAGACACGAGTGTCTTCCTGAAAGAAGCGGTGTCCCTCGTCAGTGAGTTTCCAGAGGAAAGAGCGAGGTTTTCCATCTGTCTCCTCCTCAACAGGGACTGGCACCTTTTCAAAGCAGGTCAGGGAGCAGAGATTGTGGCGAATGGTGTTTTTCCAGCCTTCTGGTGCAGTCCGGAAATAGGGGAAATGTTGTCGAGTAAAATTGTAGATCTGTTGCACATTGAGGCCACAGGAAGGGCTGCTTTTTAAAGCTAGGGCAACTAGATGACTGTAATTGAGAGGAGGGCGTGGCCAGGACTCCCTGTCCTGGTGTGGGTCAAGGTACAGTGTGTGCTTCTTGGTGTATTTGTTAGAGGATGTGCATTCCTGTTCCTCAGTCCCCTCGTCTATCAATTTAGGGCCAGTGGATAAAACGGGCAGCCTTTGTTGCTGACAATGCTCAGTGTGGAGAACAGACAGGGATTGTAACACCCTCTGAGTCCCTAAGTAGCTAGACTCGTCAGTCTTTGGGATTGGTGCACTTGGCAGAACTTTATGACTGGGTTTTGGAGCCTCTTTGCTGTTGGCGGGGCACACAATGTTGGGATTCACCCACATCCACAAGCTGGGTTCCGTGGGAGGCTCATCATCATCAGGATTGGGTTTTCTCTCCTGAGGCAGCGCTGGTGGTTTTAGCAGTTGAACTTTGTATTGGACAAGACACTGCTCAGCGAAAGAGCACTGATCTGTGGTACAAGGCAGGAAAAATTCATTCCCCATGTCCCATTCCAGCATTCCGGGGACTTGACCATGGAGACTGTACCAAAAGTCCCGATCTTTTAGCTTTACATCCATCTTTACTAGAGAGATAGATGGAGGAAAACTTTCAAACTGTAAAGTCTCTCTGGCACTTTGGAAAGTTTTTGTTTGTTTTTTTTTTTTGTTTTTGTTTTGGCTGGGGCACTATTTAACACAAGATGTCTCAGCTATAGTGCGATCTATCCGTAGCCCTGCTGGGAGTGCTCTCATGAGGACACTGATACTTCACTGATCAGAAGTCTGGCTCAAAGAAGCCTTAGATTTCTGGAACACAGCTCAAAAAAGTAACCAAGAAGATCATTTTAGCAGTAAAACCTGCTTTCCAAATTTTCCAGTGTTTTCTCACTGTTGGCCACAAAAGGTGTCTTGATAGCTCTGTAAGATAACATGGTACATATTATTAACCCTATGTCACAGATATGGGAACTGACATTTACAGAATATTTGGAACTGCATAACTAAATAAATATAGGACAGCTGGATTTATATTCCTTTCTTTTTTTTAAAAGATTTATTTATTCATTATGTATACGATATTCTGCCTCCATGTGTGCCTGCATGCCAGGAGAGGGTGCCAGATCTTATTACAGATGGTTGTGAGCCATCATGTGGTTGCTGGGAATTTTACTCAGGACCTCTGGAAGAGCAGTCCGTGCTCTTAACCTCTGAGCCATCTCTCCAGCCCTATACTCCTTTCTTAACCTTCACAATACCCATAGCCTGCTGATCTTTTCAATGTACTACATAAAGTAGGCACAAAACTGAGTTGTAGAATATATCTGTATCTACAAGAAGTAGACTTACACTCAAGCTATTTTCTGCACTCTTCTGACTGCAGGCTTCTACTTCTCCAGCTTGTCCTTCTAGCCTATGGCTTCTAAGCTGTACTTTAAACACTGCACCAACAAAGGTTTGCTACATCATCTGATAGTTTACCTTTCATGTAGGTTCATGTTAAGGAAATTCTCAAGAAGAAACACCAGGAAGGTGCCACTGAGCCAGTCTCAAAAAAAATTTATAAAGTATATGATTTCACTAAAATCGTTATATAGGACTATATCAGAAAAGGTTCCAGCAAATCACCATGGCAAGTACTAAAGGGCATTAATTCCTATGCTTTCCTATTTTCTGGTATTAATTTGCTCAAAAATATTGTTCATATAAGTATCTAGAATGACTTTTCTATTGCACAAATAAAGAATTAATAACAATAGCATGAATTGACAATATTTGTTGAATTCTGTATTTTACATAACTCTATGCCAAAAATTACTCTATGAAATAAGCAATCATTCTCCCCTTATGTAGTAAAAACTTCTAAGAATAAATTACACAGCTAGATAATGGTGAAGCTGACTTTCAAAGCTATGTAGAGTTTGTCCCTTTACTCACTATGTTAATTTCTGTTTCTTCTGTATCACAATACAGAGTCCTACAACAGCTATCGCTTTAGTACAATTGCTTCATAATTCATGTGTCAAAAATACTAACCTGTGAGGATTTTCACTATATCTTTTTCCTGTGTCCGTTTGATCAAAAACTTCTCCATAAAATGTTCTTCTCCCAGTCACCTTGATTTAGCTAATAACTACTCATCATTTAAGTATTATTGTTTGTGTGTGTGAGAGAGGGGAGGGACATCTATGCCATTGTGTCTATAGCTGTCAGAGGAAAACTTTGTGGAGTTGATTCTCTCCTTCCACCCTTATATTCATTCCGGGGTTATATCTCAAGTCATGGAGTTTGCACAGAAAGCACCTTTATCCATTAAATTGTTTGGCTGGACCCCTACTCATCTTTTAAGATTGAATAAATGCTGCTTTCATCTCCATATAAATGGATCCCTTTCACAGTAGGGCACTGACCTGGAGAAAGCATGGGATAGAACCTGAAATACTTAGATTGTGCCAATTTCCAGACATCCTGCCAATATCTGAATTTTTCAGATATTTTCTTTAAAGGCAGGCTTTACTGTTATAGAATGTCTCTTTCATCTTTAGAGAATAGAGCCCAATTCACAAAGTGCTTAATAAAACCAGTTCATTACTTTGTATTCTTGTGTATGTGTGCACAGGTGTGTGTGTATGTGTGTGGTTTTTTTTGGTGTGTGTGTGTGTGTGAGTGAGTGAGAGAGAGAGAGAGAGAGAGAGAGAGAGAGAGAGAGAGAGAGAGAGAGAGAACACATTTGCACATGCTAGAGCATGGAAATGGAACTCAGAGGACAATTCGCAGGAGTTAATTCTCTCCTTCCACTGGCAGCAAGTGTGGTTACCTACTGGGACATCTCATTAGCCTGACCGCTGGGGTCAAAGGTGTGAGACACCACACCCAGCTCCTTCGATATTCCAAAGCATCCCTCTGCCCTGATATTGCTTCTCATTTAAAGAACTGGTAAAGGAGATAGCTGATGGTTTAGGTCATGAAAAAAATATCCTTTTGCTAATTACAAGTCTCCTGAATTGTTTCAATAATTTCAGAGGTAGTATTAAAAGAATGGAAAACCACTTTCAAGGGGCTTCCATAACTAAATTTTATCTTGTGAATACATGTATTATTATTAATTGAAACTATTTTAGTAAAAGATTGAGTATATAATGGTATACTCAAAACTTATGAAAAGAACAAATATTTCAGGGAAGTTAAGATTTGCTATTTTTAGGGGCTGGAGAGATGGCTCAGTGGTTGAGAGCATTGTCTGCTCTTCCAGGGGTCCTGGGTTCAATTCCCGGCAACCACATGGTGGCTCACAACCATCTGTGGTGAGGTCTGGTGCCCTCTTTTGACCTGCAGACATGTGCGCAGACAGAATATTGTATACATAATAGATAGATATTTGAAAAAAAATATTTGCTATTTTTATATAGCAAAATGCATGAATATTTACTTTAAGCATATGCAAATATAGATATATTCTTGTTTCTATAAGTGGCTAAGCAGGAAAGGACATAGGAAAAGCAATGATTTAATCATAAATTATTTTGGAAAAAAAAACAAGTATCATATCAATGGCTGCTATGTATAAATATTTGGATTGTGTAAAGTTCAAGGGTACCCAAAAATAGAAAATAAAAATCTGTCCAGTCTTTGTTTTCAAAACCAGGCACCTAAGTTCTGGGGCTGTGTCATTCTGCAGGAGGTGTCTCTTTCTAATTCATACAGAAGAATCATTTATTAATCAGAAATCACACACTTGTAGAGAGGGACTCACACATAACTAAGAACTTGGAAGAATGAGAAACACTGATGGATACACATAATAATCATGTAGAAAAAAAACCCAGTAGATGAAAATGTATTTTGAAGAAGAGAATAATCGAAAAAGATCCCATCCCTTAGCTACAAACTTATGCAAATTATAATGAAATGCAAATAATGAATTTATAAATCTGAATAATGGTAAAAGACTAAGTTCATAGTAAGAGGTCAGGATAATGGGGATTACAAGCCATGCATAAATTAAAGAATGCCTCAGTTTTGATGAAAACAAGTTGCAAAGAAACAGCTCTAAGAGATACAAATGAAGTGCTGTTCTGCAAAAGCTCCCAACCCACCACAAACTTTTCAATACCTATGAGATGAGCTCAGAAAATCAGTTTTATTCTTTTACCTTGGCAAGGCTGAGATGTGTGTTTTAGGTAGTTGGGTAAAGTTAATGAAATTTAAAAGAAGTAAAATCCTGAAAAGACATCAAAATAAAATAAGTGTAACATTAAACACAGGAGGAAAAGTACAAGCGCAGGAATAAAAAAAAATAAGTTAAATCCAATGTCTTTATACCTTGTAGTAGACTTAAAAGGAAGTATGTGATGTATTTTTAATTGCTGTATTTGTGTAGACTTCATATACTACTTAAGCCTTTTAACTTGCTTCCAAAAAAACAGCAATAAATTTGTAATTACAGTTTATAGCCTTTAGGATAGTCAGTTCATCAAATTGATAACCAATGTTTAGATGGCCAAGAAAAGGTGGTTTAAAAATAGTTTAAACATCTGGTTCATGAGCTTCTTGAATTTAATAAAGTTGAGCAGTAAGCAAAACACAAATAGTAACGAGTTGCCCTCAATGTACAAAAGCATGTACAAGAATTTATTATTTGGGCCGGGTGGTGGTGGCGCACACCTTTAATCCCAGCACTCGGGAGGCAGAGGCATGCGGATCTCTGTGAGTTCGAGACCAGCCTGGTCTACAAGAGCTAGTTCCAGTGCAGGCTCCAAAGCCACAGAGAAACCTTGTCTCGAAAAACCAAAAAAAAAAAAAAAGAATTTATTATTTTATTAGTTTGTCATTTTAGCAATCAGATTGAAGTTCACATCCATGTACCAAAATTGCCAGTGTTTAGGGATGGCAAGATGGTTCATTTGATAAAGACACTAGCCATCATGTTCAATGACATGAGTCTCATCACTGAGAGTCACATGATGGAAGGATGGAAGGAGAGAATTGACTCCACGAAGTGGTCCTTTGACCCCCACATATATGTGTGATCTGAACACCCCTCACGTGAACAAATAAATGCAAGAAAAGTCACAACAGAATTGAATTTTGAACACAGTATAGGTATGTTTGAAGCCATGTTTGTAAGAAACTATAGTAGGCATTGAGAATAAATTACTGTCATTTTATTCATCAACGTATCTCTGCCATGACATACTAAGTTTCCTCATCTACGAAACAAGCATAATAAAAAAGTTATCCTGCTGGGTTGTGGTGACACACACCTTTATCCCAGCACTTGGGAGGCAGAGGTGGGCAGATCCGTGAGTTCAAGGCCAGGCTAGAACGAGTTCAGGACAGCCAGGGCTGCAAAAGAGAAACCCTGTCTTGAAAAAACAAAAAAAGAATGAAAGAAAAAGAGAAAAGGAAGAAACTTATCCCAATTAGTCACTGATATAAAATGAAATAATGTAAGTTAATTTATAATGTATATTAATACCTAATTTTAATGTTTGACGTATGAAGTTTCATAAATATAAGATCTTATTTATGCTATCCTTTTGAAGATAAATATGGGTTCTTTAAAATATTTTTAAAATTTATTGTATTACTTATTTCTGTGTATGTGTGTGTGTACATGTAAGTCCACATGTGTGTAGGTGCCTGTGGAGGCTGTTGGAGCCTCTGGAACCATAGTGGCAGGTGGTTGTGAGCCTCTCTACAGGGATGCTGGGAACCAAATTTGGGTCCTCTGGAAAAAAGCACATGTTTTTAACCACTGAGTCATCTTTCCAGTCTGAAGTTTAGGCTCCTAATCATGAATGTTTCATACATAAACCATATTGGAAGATAAGACGGACTGGTTATAGAGACTGTATGGGAAAGTCTTAACATTCTTGAGAACTGGTGTTAATGTTTAATTTAAAAGGTTCTTTGAATTCTGCATTATGACTTCAAAAGTCTCAGACAAATTTTCTTTATTTATTTTATTTCAACACTTTGAAAGTCCTAAAATTATGTCCTAACTTATTTGTAATGTCTTTTAAATTATAAGACAGGCTGAAGGCTAATAGTTCCTTTAACTCCTATTACTTCTCTTTTAAAGTTATGACCTCACCTTCCTGGATAAGCAAAAGAGGTTCTATGAAACAAAACTAAAATTAAATCAAATGAAATGCTTGTCTAGATGGCTATCCCAGGGCAAATGCCACAGCATCCACTGCAAGAGTTTGTTTGATAATAGGTATTAACTGACTTGTAAAAATATACAGTACATGGAGAAGTGTTGGACTCTTAGGTCTAGTACATACTTCACACCACATCATCTGCTTTTTGTCATTCTCAAGAGGGCAATTCACAGCAGCACCCATACGTTAAATGTCTACCTATATAGTAGCCAATTCAACTTGACAGAGTGATCTCACATATTTTGGTAAACCCCTCATCTTTGCTTCAAACATATAAGGAATAAAATTGCACAGAGAAAGAGATACATCACACAAGACAACACTTTACAAAACTTTACACAGCTGATGAGAGAGCTGAAGTCATTGACTTGCTGACCTTTTGAACACCAAGCAGGAATTAGAAGTCCAGAGTGTGGCAGTAATCCTCCCAGAATTCTTCTCCTGACATCCAGCAGTGTATTGAAAGTTTGAGTGCCAGCAGGGAGCAACCAAAACTATTTTAGGAAGAAATATAGTATGTATTAGACATTGTTCATTGTGGAAGAACACATGTGCAGAACAACTTGGAGAAAGACTTATTTTGACCCCAACAAACTCCAAAACAAGTTTTTGTGCCTGAGTAGCTGAACTCTGGGAATACTTGCATAGGTGTTCCTTATCCTACCAATTTTCTCCTCTAAACAGTATTTTCAATGAACTAAATATCCTTTGCATTCTTGACATGGAAATGGGTGGGGTCTGGCCAATCTCTCAGATTCCCTCAAGTCATCGTTCCTATTGCTGTGATGCAAATTACTTGACTTCATTTTAATTGTCCTAATCCTTAAAGCAGCCACAATCTCCTAAGCTTCAACAGGCTTCTCTTCTTTAGGCAAATACCAAATCTGTCCAACTTTTCCAAATCTCAATGCTAGTATGCCATAAAGTTTCCTCTACCTTATTAGTCCATTGCATTTTAACTCAGTATTCCACAAAGTCTTAGGGTATAAGATAAAATGCACATAAGTTCTTTGCCAGACTAAATGCCCTTTAGTCTAATTCCCAATACAGTGCTTGTTGCTACCTAAAGCCTTTTAAACATAGTCTTCCCTGACTATATTTATATAAGCACCCTGATCTGGGAACCCACTTCTACTACCTATTATACTCAGCTTACAGTGTTTTACGCTTTCTCTAGCTGGTATGACCAACTTATAAAAGTTCTTCTCAAAAACTGATTCCAAAAGTCAGGAAGGAGAGAAGAGGGGGATTGGGGAAAAACCTCTGATTGTGCAACAGGAACAGAGAGTTAGAGCCCTACCCTGGACTCCACTGCCCTTCTCCTTTCTCCCGTCTTATTCCATTTTCAATGCAAGTCTATGTGATGGGATGGTACTACCTAGAAGATGAAGTCCCTATACTAAATCTTTTATGGAAATGCTTTCATGAAATACCCAGTGTACATTACTGATCTCTTAGATGCCTTTGAATCCAGTGAAGTTAACAATCAAGATTAATCATCACAAGGCACATAAACTAAAGAGCAAAGGTATATAAGAATAAAAAAATCAAGTTTTAATTAAAATTAGACTGAAAACTCACCACAAAATATACAAAATTTATCAATAAGAAAACGTAACACCTATATAATGCATACATTCCCAAAACCATGATATAATAAATCCATCTACTTATGATATTTGAAAATCAGATATATTAAAATGTATATAAAAGAAAGGAACATATACATAAATGAGAAGGAGGTCATATAAAATGTGAGAAATCACTTGGTAAGATGGTTCAATGGGCAAGGTACCTGATCTCAAGTCTGATGGCCCAAGTTCAATTTCCAGGACTTTCAAGGTTGAGGAGTTATCTATCCCCACCCACACAAGCTTTGTGCCACCATTGCCTTAGCATATCTTGTAGGCAGGAGATCAAAGGGTTTGTGGCTGGCTTGGTGTTTACATTTCTTGTTTGGTAGCCCTCAGAGTATCTTCCTGTACCACAGATGCTGGAACATAGGGGTGAAGGCTCTATGTGGGTACCAGCTTGACTTCTCCATGGTCAATGAGTTGTATAGGTGTTGTCTTGAACAATGGGACCCTGCTGTCAGTTTATGGAGAGCAACCTATAGTTTTGGCAAGCTTCATTTGGTGACAAGAGATGTCCAGTTGGGACTCTGTCTCCCCCATTATTTGTCTATTTCATTTGACTCACCTTCATATATGTATATATTTTAGGAAGCTTCTACTGCATTAGGTTTCCATACTACCCCTCAAATGGTCCTTAATTTAGTTGTCGCTTCCTGTATTCCCTCCCTCATCTCCCTCTCTGTTTCCTTTTCCCATTTTATCCTCCCATCCAGCCCACCCAATTCATTCATAACTCTCCTATTTGCCTTTCCTAATGAGATCCATCTGATCCCTATAGTCCCTTATTTGATACATACCCTCCGTGGTTCTACAGATTTCAGCTTGATTACCATTGACTTAACAGCTAATATTTGCATATAAGTGAACACATACCATATTCTTTTTTCTGGGTCTGGGGTCCTCACTCAGGGTGATTTTTTCCCCTAGTTCCACACATTTACCTGTTAATTTCATGATGTGTAAATATATCACATTTTCTTTATCAATTCTTCTGTTGATGGCTATCTAGGTTGTTTCCAATTTCTGGCTATTATGACAAGAACAGCAATGAACATTGTTGAACAAATGTCTTAGTGGTAGGATTAAGCATCATTTGGGCATATGTACAGGAGTGGTATAGTTGGATTTTGGGGTAGATTGACTCCCATCTTTGTGAGAAACTACCACCCTGATTTCCATAGTGGTTATACAAGTTTGCACAATCACCAGCAACGGAGAAGTCTTCCTATTATTCCACATCCTTGTTAGAATGAGTTTCCACTTGTTTTGTTATCTTAGCCATTTTAAAGGGTGTAGGGTGAAATCTCAAAGTAATTTTGATTTGCATTTACCTGATAACTAATCATGTTGAACATTTATTTTAGTGTTTCTTGGTCACTTGAATTTCTTTTTTATGAGAATTGTGTTTAGATCTGTACTCCATTTTTAAATTGGGTTGTTCATTTTCTTGATAATTAGTTTTTTGAGTTCTTTATATTTTAGATACTAGTCCTCTATCAAATGTGTAGTTGTTTAAAAAAAATCCTTTTCCACTCTGTAGGCTGCTGTTTTGTCTGACTGATGGTGTCCTTGGCTGTGCAGAGGCTTTTTAGTTCCATGAAGTCCCATTTATTAGTTGTTGACCTTAGTACTTTGTGCTAATTAATGGTTGTCTGTTCAGGAGTCATCTCCTGTGCCAATGAGTTCAAGGCTTTTCCCCACTTGCTCTGCCATCAGGTTTAGTGTAACCAGATTTATGCATAGGTCTTTGATCCACTTGGACTTATCCTTCTCCATGCAGAAAACCAGTTTGTCCGGCAGCATTTATCAAAGATGCTGCAGTTTTTCCAGTGTGTGTTTCTGGCTTTTTTATAAAAAAAAAAATTAAGTGTCCAAAGGTGTGTGAATTTATGTCTAGGTCTTCAGTTTGAATCCACTGATGCACATGTCTTTGTTATATGTGCCAATACTGTTTTTATTGCTATAAAATGCTTTTTTATTACTATAGCTCTGTAGTGCAACTTGAAATCGGGGATGGTGACACCTCCAGAAGTTCTTTTATTGTACAGGATTGTTTTAGTTCTCCTGTTTTCTTGTTGGTGTTTCCATATGAAGCTGAAGACTGCCCTTTCAGGTTTGTGAAGAATTGTGTTGGCATTTTGATGGAGATTGCATTGAATTTGTAGATTGCTTTTGGTAGGATGGCCAGTTTCACTGTATTAATTCTACTGATCCATAAGCATGATAGATCTTTCCATCTTCTGATATGTTTTCAATTTCCTTCTTCAATGTCTTGAAGTTTTTTTTATCATACAAATCTTTCACTTGCTTGACTAGAGTCACCCTAAAATATTTTGTATTATTCGAGACTATTTCTCTTCTGTCAATCATTTGTATATACAAGGGCTACTGATTTTTGTGAATTAATTTTGTATTCAGCTACTTTGCTGAAAAGTATTTTTCAGTTGTAGGCATTTCCTGATGCAATTTTTAGGGTCACCTATGTATGTTATCATATCCTCCGCAAATAAAGATACTTTGGCTTCTTCCTTTCCATTTGTATCCACTTGATTTCCTTCAGTTGCCTTATTGCTCTAGCTAAGACTTCATCTTCACTGAAAAGTCAGGTGTAATTCTAATAGGTCTGCCTTTATATGTTACTTAGTCCTTTTCCCTTGTAGATTTTAAAACTCTTTGTTTTTTACATTTAATGTCTTGAGTATTATGTCTCAAGGGGACTTTCTTTTCTGGTTCAGTGTATTTGGTGTTCTGTGTGCTTCTTGTACTTTGACAGCATTTCCTCCTTTAGGTTAGGCAAATTTTCTTCTATGGTTTAATATTTTCTGTGCTTTTGTGTTGGGAATCTTCTCCTTTCTCTATTTCTACTATTCTTGCAGTTGTTCTTTTGAGAGTGTACCAGATTTCCTGGATAGTTTGTGCCAGGAGTTTCTTAGATTTAACTCTTTTGTGTCTTCAAAGCCTGAGAGTCTCTCTCCCATCTCTTGTATTCTGTTGGTGAGGTTTGCCTCTGAGGTTTCTGTTCAAGTTCCTAAATTTTTAATTTCCAGATTTCCCTCAGCTTATGTTTTCTTCATTGTTTCCTTTTCCACTTTCAGGTCTTAAACTGTTGTTTTAGTCATTTCCTTCCACTGCTTGTGTTTCACAGATTTCTTTAAGGAATTTATTCATTTTCTCTTTAAGGACCTCTAGAATATTCATAAAGACTGTTTTAAGGTCTTTTTCTTGTGCTTCAGGTAGGTTGGAATATTCAGGGGCTGCTGTGGTAGGGTTGCTGGGCTCTAGTGGAGCCATATTGCCTTGGCTGTTATTGTTTTTTATGCTTGAGTCTCAGTATCCAGGCTTGGGAAGATTGTAGTGCTGATATCTGGTCTTGTCTTTGTTGGGTGGGTGTTTTGCTCAGTTTCTGGTTCCTCTCTGGGTCTTAGAAGAGTGTGGTGGTTGTTTGTTGCCCTGTAGGAAATTCATCTGGGGTCCTGATAGGTGTGGCCATCGGGTCGGCATTTCCAAAGATCGTGCGTTTCTGGTTATTGGGAGCTGACATGTAGGAATGGAGATAGGCTAGGGGAGGTAAGGGGGTCCACAGGAGGGAGAAAGGCAGAATCTTGCACCAGGATCTACTTAGTCCCCTAGGAATGGGGGTAGAGAGTGAGGGGAGGTCACAGCAAAAGATCTGCAGTAGAGCTGGGGATGTGACTGAGGGATGGTGAGAAATGGAGGGACCTCTGCAGTCAGCACACTGGCTTCCCAGCTCCCAGGGAGTAACTGCAGGTCCTGGGGGCTGGGACAAAGCAATGAGGGGAGGGAGAGAGAGTAGAAGGGGAAGATCTGGGTGATCACTGGAGATGGGGGGAGAGAAGTAAGGGAGGTTGCAGCAGGTGCTCTCCAGCAGAGCTGGGAAAGAGGCTGGGGGGATTGGACGTGAAGGAGCAGAGGGAGAGGCGAGGATCTGCAGTTAGCCCACCTGTTTCTTTGGCTGTGCATTCCCAAGGAGTGCCTGCTGGAATTGGATGCTGGGATAAAGCAATAGGTAGGGAAAGAGAGAGCAGGAGGGGAACATCTGTGGAATCCACTGGAGATGGGGGCAAAGGGGAAAAGGGGGGCTGCAGCAAGTGATCTGCTCCAGAGCTGGGGATGAGATTGGGGGATTGCATTTGGAGGAACAGAAGGAGAGGTGGAGATCTGTGGTCAGCCTACCTGCTTCCCTGCCAGGAGTGGCCTTCGGGTTCCCAGGGAATGCTTGCTGAGTTGGGAGTCTGTGATAAAGCACTGAGTAGGGGAGAGAGATTAGGAGGACACGGTCTGTGTCATCCAATGGAGATGGGAGCGGGGGAGGGAAGGGAGGTCTCAGCAGGTGGTTTGCTGCAGAGGTAAGGATGAGGCTGGGGGATCGGATTTGGAGGAGAGTGGGGATAGCTGAATATCTGCAGTTAGCTACTTGCTTCCCTGGCAGGAGTAGCCTGTGTCTTTCCAGGGAGTGTCTGTTGGAGTTTGGGGCTGGGATAAGCATTGATTGCGGGGAGGGAGGTTAGCAGGGGAAGTTTGTATGGTAGACTGGAGATGGGGGAAGAGGGGGAAGGGAGGTTGCAGCAGGTGATCTGCTGAAGGACTAGAGATGGGGGGGTTGGATTTGGAGGAGCAGAGGGAGAAGCGAAGATCTGCAGTTAGCCTATCTGTCTCCCTGGCGTGAGTGGCCTTCGGGTTCCCAGGGAATGCCTGAAGGAGTTATAGTCTGACCTCCGTATGTACAATGTGGCACATGCATGTGCACACACACACACACACATACAATAAATGTAACACTTTTTTTTCCCAATAGGTAAATGAAAATGTCGTGGTCACAGAAGAGATCAATGAATGGGAAATACCAGTACTCATGGACTCAGTCAACATATAGTAGGAATCATAACAATATAAAAGCACTGTCAAAGAAATGAAGGCTATACCGAGATTATGGAGCATCCATCTAATTGGCTCTTTAAAGGAGTGTAAGGTGAATGATGAAGAATGAATAACTGAAAAGAAACTACTGATAATTCTCTAGATTTAAGTAGTGACATCATTTTCATATTTAAACGAACAGCATAAAACATCTACTTACTCCTAGATGCAGTGAAAAAAGACCTCATAGCAGAAAAGAAAGAAATAGCAGGAAGGGCTTATGGGCTATAGTGGTCCTCAGAAGCCAGACACATTCTACTCCTGACATGTTATTTATCTAAAATAATCTTTTCTCCACATTTACAGGATTATTTCAAATGAACTCATCACAATGATGAAGAAATGGGTTTTACAATGCCTTTATAATCCAGACTTCAGAGGAATGTGCCTAACTAATGAGATGACAATTTACCCTTAATCTGCTGCAGTGGTGAAACAATAGTCGACATTGGTGCTGAGGCTGTGGCAGAAGCAGACTAATTAGTTATGTTAAGACTTTAATTGTTAAAGCCAGAGTGCTGGCACAAAGCCACCGGTTTATTTTGCAATGTAATGATGACACTGGAAAGTGTAGCTCTGTTTGATGCAAACTTGCTGTGTAAATTGGAGAACATGCAGATACCAATACTTCTTTCCTTTGAAGAATTTTCCCAATAGTTCATATGAGACCTTTCTGCAGTAAGATGCTTGAATATTTGACTCTACACAGAAGGTGCTGAGATCTCTGTACAGGATGCTTACTACAAAGTAGTGCCACTTTCTTACACATTGACAATTAGAAATAATACTTATAATGTATAGAATGTACATATTCAGTTTGATCGAATTTGAAAAATGGATCCATATATGTAAATGCCATCCAAAATAACATTTAGATCATCTGTCTAGCCAGAGAGGATTTTCTTATTCTCTTTGTAGTCTATATTCACTCATTCTTTTTTTTTTTTAAGATTTATTTATTATCAACCCAGTGTTCTGCCTCCATGTGTCCCTGCATGCCAGAAGAGGGCGCCAGACCTCACTACAGATGGTTGTGAGCCATCATGTGGTTGCTGGGAATTGAACTCAGGACCTCTGGAAGAGCAGGCAGTGCTCTTAACCACTGAGCCATCTCTCCAGCCCC
>JAQHUG010000458.1:357169-424017 GCA_028555095.1 Dicrostonyx torquatus | reverse complement strand
GGAAGCAGGGGGAGGGCAGGGGGGTAGTGGGGGAGCGGGAGGGCCGGGAACAAGGGGAGTAAATGTAAACTTTGCTTTTAACAAAAATAAATGAATAAATTAAAAAAAAATAAAACATGGTATTCTAAACTCTGAGATGCAATAAAGTGGTATTCGGAAGGAATTTATAGTTACAAATGAGCAATTGCTTTGAAAACCCAAACACATCTAATATAAATGATGCCTCCTATCAAAAGGGGAGGAAAGAAAAAAAATCAAAAACATAAAAGTTGCCTATAATAATGAAAAGCTATGTACTATGTGTATGTGTATATATATATATCGCAAAGCTCAGTATTGAAAAAAACCCAAAATCTTTTAAAGTTATTCCCAATATTGTAGAGAAAAGGAAATACTTAAAGTTACAGAAAGAGAGTACAGTAAAGGGATTTGTCATACCAGTGACCAAGACTTGTTATAGATCTAGAATACAACTTAGCCATGTTATTAATGAATGGGGAAAGACAAAGAACAACATGAGTCCACAACTAAGTCCTATTAAAAGAACTCTGTCTCCTTAGCACTCATTCCTTACCATGCTATAAAACCATTATTTGTTATCTAAGTCCATTAGACAGTAAAGTCAATGAGGACTGACATTCATCTATTTCAATTAGATTTTCCTATTGCCTAAAAAACGCAGAGCCTCGGGCTGGAGAGATAGCTCAGAGGTTAAGAGCACTGACTGCTCTTCCAGAGGTCCTGAGTTCAATTCCCAGCAACCACATGGTGGCTCTCAACCATCTGTAATGAGGTCTGGTGCCCTCTTCTGGCATGCAGGCACACATGCAGGCAGAATACTGTATACATAATAAGTAAATCTTTAAAAAATGTGGAGCCTCAATACATATTGGTTGATAAATATTAATATTTGTAATATTATATATTATTTATAATATTAATATTTATAAATATTGGTTAATACCATATTGGTTAATAAATGAAGACACAAGTGTAAAATAATCAAATCTAGAATTCTTCTTAAACTACAAAGAAAAGGATGCATTGTATACTTGGAGTAAGGAAGGACTTCTTAGAAATAGACAACAATTCAATTACATAAAATTTAAAAAATCATGGATACTTGCAGGCAGCACAAAAATGTAAATGAAGGGTAGAAATAAGCTACTAAATTCTTGAGGATTTATAGAAAACACAAACAGGATGACCTAAGAGACTTAGGAATGCATATGGGAGTTAGGAACACATAAAGGACTTAAGACCACATTAAGGGGCTCCAGCATATCAAGAGGAAAAGAGCAAGCAACTTAGAACCGGCAAACCACATACAGAGCTCTACTTGCAGGAAAAAAACCAAAGACCCAAGTAACAAAAAAACTAGAGACCTCATTATTATTAAAGGAAGCTCAAGCTAAACAACAAAAAAGGTGATATCACACACATATAGGCAGTCATTCTGAAAGTAGCTAGGGGTTAGAACCTAGAAATTGTAGTTTTAAGTATATATACAAGAGAGATTATCCCATATTTGTCATACACATTTACCTTCTGGCATTATGTCTTATATAGGTTATTATTTAATCAACTTATTTCTGCACCTACTAACCTTTCCTTCCTATTTTTCTTTTATTTTTGAGAGTATAATATAATCAAATCATTTATCCCTTCCCTTTTCTCCCTCCAAAACCTTCCATACACCCCTCCTTGCTTTCTTTCAAATTCACATAGCTTCTCTTTCTTTTAATTGTTGTTGCTGTGTGTGTGTGTGTGTGTGTGTGTGTGTGTGTGTGTATTCCCAAGTATAGTCTGTATTAAAGAGAAACAAAGAGATAGTTTGATTAGGGGAGATAGACTTCGGGAAAAGTCGCAAAGTCAGAACATTGATGTGAACCAAGTTTTCAAAGAAGCTTGTCTGGTACCCATTTGGGCAGATATTTACTCAGAGGAAGACTAAAAAAAATTAAAAAAAATAAGACACTGAAATAGTAAAACACACAGTGACTGGGCAGTGGTGGCACACACCTTTAATTCCAGCACTCGGGAGGCAGAGGCAGGCAGATCTCTGTGAGTTCGAGACCAGCCTGGTCTACAGAGGGAGTTCCAGGACAGCCAGGGCTGTTACACAGAGAAATACCATCTCAAAAAATAAACAAGCAAACAAAAAAGCAAGCAACCTGATAGTCACTGAGAACAAAGGGCTATGTAAATTTGAATATAAACATTATAAAGGACTATTCTGTTAAAGTTTGAGCAAATCTCAAATACATAAATACATTTCTGTATGGGTTAACTTCAAAAGATAGTTTTTGTGTGTGTGTGTGTGTGTGTGTGTGTGTGTGTGTGTTTCATCCCTATCGGTGAAAGGAAAGAACAGACTCCTGAAAGTTGTCCTCTGACTACTACATGGCATGTTCCCCCATAAATAATAAATGTACAAAACAAAAAAATTATAATCAGGGGGGTACCTTAAGATTTGTTGGCTTCTAGGTGGGCATCCTAGAAAAGTAACAGCATATAAAGAAAGCAGGAGAGACAGTTCAAGTCCCCAAACTGCTAACACAATATCTGTCAGTATAGAAACCGGTGAAATAAACAGCAAAATCACATTAAAGAATATTCTGCAGCTTTTAGAAATATGGTATTTGTAGGAATACCGAATGCTATTCAGGAGAATTGACTAAAATGAAATTGTGGAAAGTTTGGGTAAACTCCTAGAGGTGTGCTAATATTGACAGTATGTGAAATTATCACCAAAAGCCTACCTATATTGAAGACAAATGACTCTGATGTCACAGAGCTGCACAGACGAGTGGAACTAGCTGGGAAAACCTTTCGTTGCCTGCCCTAGCAAAAGCCGAGGGAACATTCCAGAAGGAGGTCTCAACTGATTTTCTTACACGAAAAGGTTGCTGACGTAAGCATTAGATTTAGCCTGTGAATGAAAAAGTCATGGAGGCGCGGACTACTGTTAAACCTGCCAATAGAAATAAAATGTATCTTTGCGTGGTTGTGTCAACAGTAAATCTGTCTGTGGCGTGATAAGAACCCTTACAAGAAGTAGCTTCACTGCTGCGGGTGAGCCTAAATAAAGAAAGGCCTCCTAGCTTCGGGATGGAGATAGGGGTGGGGGATGAAGGTGGGGGATGAGGTGTGTGTGGGGGGGGGTGGCGTATGCCTTGAGCTTTAATCCCAACACTCAGGAGGCAGAGGTGGGTGGGTCCCTGTGAGTTCAAGTTTGGTCTACAGAATGAGTTCCATCCAGGACATAAACTCCTTCTGGAAAGACCAAAAGAAGAGAAAAGAAGAGGGGACGCAAAGGGAAATGAAAAGAATGAAAAGGCTTCTTAATAGAAGACCCTTGAGTTGAGTCAGCCTATGGTATATGGAAAACACAGGTGCGTACTGAGGTCAATACAGAAACTGCTCCTTACAAAGGATCCTGATACAGGCAAACATACATTGCACATAGGTTTATTACATTCTTTCTTAGGTTATTTTATAAGTAAATATTTTTATTTTTTTATATCATAATGGATTTGACTTCCTGATTTTCTTTCCAGTGAGTTCATCATTAATGAATACAAATATATGACTAAAATTTGCATATTGATTTTTTTTAGCCTGTAACTTTATTGATTCTTAATATTTTGAGACTGTCTTGTTATGTAGGCTGGCCTGAGAGCGAGTCAGTCAATCTCTCTCTTTCCCTCTCCCGTTTTTCCCTCTACCTCAACCTACCTCTCTCTCTCCAACTTCAGTGTTGCTCCTAAGTAGATGTGTTTTGGGCTGAGCACTTTAGTGGTCTTGTCCTTAGAGAAGAATGAATTTTCTTCTCTTAGCTGCTATCACTTGCCTATAGCTGCTCTTCTAGGGGTGGAGCCATGTGAAATTTCCCCCATCTATGTTGGCTTGTCAACTGGTGTTACCGCTTTTCAGGTCTTGTTTAGGCAACCATATTATCTGTGAAGCCATCTGATCCTCGGTTTTGAGGAGATTTTTGATTATGAAATGAATCTTAAAATTTGTTTTTAATATATTCAGGTTTTCTCTTTGTGTTTGGTAGTGTGTGTTGTTTTAATTTTTAGTTTCTTTTATGTCATTGCTTTGTGTCTCATTCTTTATGTGGTATTATTTATGTGGTATTGGTTATATGTCCCCTTTCCAATTTACTTTTTAATTTTTGAAATTAAAATATTATTACAACATTTCCTCTTTTATTTTTCTGTCTCCAACTCCTCCAACGTATTATCCCCTTGCTCTCTCTCACATTTACAGCTTCTGGCCACTTGTTTTCAATTGTTGTTGTACACAGGCACACACATATTAACATGTATATATACATGTTTATATGTTCACACACATGCCCAATGTGTGCATTTCTTGTATGTTTGTGCTTTCAGATCTGCCTATTTGGTATTGTGTGATCAGTTGGTGTGCTCTTCCCTGGGGAAGATTAGTTCTCCCACTCTCAGCAGTCATGGTTTGCATGTAGTTCTTTATCTAGGTTTGGGTTCCCATCAAACTTCCACCTCATGACTATTGGTTCTATCTTTATTCTGGTTTTATTTAGGCAGTCATATTGTTAAGACTTCATGGGTATAGCTTCCCTGACACTTTTGGGAGACACAATCTCAAAGCAGAAGACATTCTGTTCCTCTGGCTCTTACATTCTTTCTGTCTCTTCTTCTGCAGTTTTCCTTGAGCCTTAGGTATAGAAGCTGTGTTGCAGATGGATTAGTTGGGGCTGGGCATTACAGAATCACTTGTATTCTGCATTTTGATCAATTGGAGTATTCTGTAATAGTCTCTGTCTGTTACAAAAAGAAGTTTCTTTGTTGAGGGGTATGAGACACACTTACCTGCCAGTATACGAATAAATATTTAGAATGCAGTTAGCAATTATACTGATTTAGAAAAGGATTGATGGTAGGTTCTCCTCCATGATCCATCACCTCATTAGATCCTGGGAGTTGGCTAGCTTTCCAGTACCAGGCATGATTTCCCTCATGTTGCATAGGACTTAAGTCCAATTAGAGAAATGTTGGTTACTGCCAAGATATGGAATGCCATAATTATACCCTTAGGATTATCATGGCATGTTGGTCATTGTGGTAGTTCATGTACTGGCTAGTTTTATGTAAACTTGACATAAGCTCGAATCATCTGAGAAGAGGGACCCTCAATTGAAAAAAAAAAGCCTCCATAAGATAAGTCTATAGACAGTCTTTTTTTTTTTGGTTTCTCTTTTTTTTAAAATTTATTTATTATGTATACAGTGTTCCGTCTGCATGTATGCCTGCAGGCCAGAAGTGGGCACCATATCTCAATACAGATGGCTGTGAGCTACCATGTGGTTGCTGGGAATTGAACTCAGGACCTCTGAAAGAACAGCCAGTGCTCTTAACTGCTGAGCCATCTCTCCAGCCCTATAGACAGTTTTTTTAGGTCTTTTCTTACCTAGTGATTGATGGAGAGGCTGCAGCCCATTGTGGATGGTACCAGCATCTGTAAGAAAGTTCTGTAAGAAAGCAGGCTAAGCAAGCCATGAAAGCAAGCCAATAAGCAGTAAATCTCCGTGGCTTCTGTAATCAGCTTCTGCCTCCAGTTTTCTTCCTGGTTTGAGTTCCCATCTTAGCTTCCCCCAGTGTACTGTGACTTGGGATATGTAAGCGAAACAAACTCATTCCTTCCCAAGTTGTTTTTTGTCATGGTGTTCCATCACAGCACTAGACCCTAGCTCAGACAGCCTTATATTTGGAGTAGAACTATTGGCCACTTCTCTCCCTTGGAATTTTGCATGGGATCATTAGGTTCTATGAAAGCTAGTCCTCAGGGAAGAGGTTTTGAGGTTAGTTCTAGCTCAGGGGCCTCTGGGCTCCATATCAAAGTGCATGGTGCCTTCAGCAATAGGGCCTTACCTTCCACTGCTGCAGGGCAGGGGGCAACTAAGGGTAGTAACAATAGCCTATAATGTTTGGGGAGTCGCTTGGACTCCCATGACCAACAATTCATAAGGGGGCTTCTCATGCCTGGTACTTTTTAAAGATAGATCATGGCTCTTCATGAGAGCATTGCCAGCCCTGGGGGGAAATTTTATTTAAACTATGGAGATATGAGTATATTTATACGCATAGATTTATATGTAGTATACGTAATTTAGGTAAGTAGGTAATATGATTACTTAGGACTTCATCAGACATCCTTACCATTATTTTACCCTTCTCTCTCACTTTCCTCCTGTGGTAAGCTTCCTCCCCTCTCCAAGCTACTCCCAACTCCCATTTCTCTCTTAAATTACTTTTACCCTACTACTGTCTCTGTTACTTCCCTGAATCACGGTCCCTTTTTCACTCCTATTCCTGATTTTTAAATTTAAAATTTTTATTTTGTTTGACAGTTTCATACATGAGTGCTATATTCCCATCATTTCTACTTCTGTCTCTCCCACTTATACCTCCTCCTGTGCTCTCACACTCGCTTTTAAATTCATGATCCTTTCTTCTTTAATCATGATTATTACAAACACACATAGTGTTGTTGTTCCTATGCTCCTATGGGTTTCAGACTGATCAATTAATATTCAATAACTTAATAGAAGGCTTGTCTCTGAAGATCTTAGCATCCATTAGCTGCCTGTAGCTGTTCATCTAGGGATGGGGGTCTTGTGGTATTTCCTCAATCTATGTTGACATGTCAACTGCTGTTATCTTTGTTCAGGCTTGTTTAGCCTGTTTAACTGTATTATCTGTCTGTGAAGTCATCTGATCCTGGGATTGGAGGAGTTTTTTGATTACTGATTCAACCTCATCATTTGTCTTCAATGTCTTCGGTTTTCGGTTTCTTGTTTGCTCAAGTTTGGTACTGTGAGATTTTTTAGTTATCTGTCTCTTTTCTGTCAATGTTTTGGTGTGTAATAGTGCCTCATGACCTTCTTTATTCCTGTAGTATTGGTTATAATGTATTCCCTTATACTCCTAATTTTTAATTTAAATTTGTATTTTGTTTGAGAATTTCATACATGAGTACTTTATTTCCATCATTTTCACTCCTCCCAGTCTCTAACTCATTCTGTATCCTTCACACTCACTCTCAAAACTATAACTTCCTCTTTAATTATGATTGTTATGTGTGTGTATGTGTGTGTGTGTGTGTGTGTAAGTACAACTTCCTGAGTACACTTAGTGTTGCTCATAATGCTTATGTGTTTTGGGATGACCACTTGGAATTTGATAACTATCAGGGGGTTTGTACCTGGAGAAAACTGATCTTCCCTCTCTTCCTAGCCATTAACTGCCTGTAGTCTTTCATCTAGCCTTGGCTCTTGGTGAATTTCTCCCATTGTTGTCATTTCAGCCAGTGGTGTCACTGCTCATGTCTTGTTTATGCAACCACATTGTTGAGATGCCATGTGTGTAGCTTCTGTGTCATGCCTAGAATACACTGTCTCACAACAGATGCCCTGGTCCCCTGGCTCTCACAATCTACCTAAGCCCTCTTCTGTGACATTCTTAGGTGTAGGTGTTGTGTTGTAGATGCATTAGTTGGTGTTGGGCCCCTCAAGGCCAGTTCTGTGTTTTGGCCAGTTGTGTGTGAATCTCTGTAGTAGTCCATATTTGCTTAAAAAAAAAGGGCTTCTTTGATAAGGAATGAGAACTGCACTTCTCAGGGCTGGAGAGATGGCTCAGAGGTAAAGAGCACTGGCTGCTCTTTCAGAGGTCCTGAGTTCAATTCCCAGCAACCACATGGTGGCTCACAACCATCTGTAATAAGATCTGGTGTCCTGTAGGATACATGCAGGAAGAATCCTGTATATATAATAAATAAAAATCTTAAAAAAGAACTGCACTTCTTTGTGGGTATGAGGATAAATATTTAGAGTGCATTAGAAATTGTACTAGTTTAGGAAAGTGGCAATGGTAGGTTCTGCTCTAGAGTCCATGACCTTACCAGCCATGACTAATTGGCTAGGTTTCTAGTACCAGGCATGATTTCTTTGCTGTCAAGGGAGCCTTAATCCAATTAGATAGATATCGCTTAGCACCAAGATATAAAAGTGCCACTATTGTACACTTGGGAATGTCTTGCCTTTGTTGTTCTTGGCATTACAGCTGGTTAGGACTACGGATTAATGTTTTGCGTTGGGAGTTTGCCTAGAACCTTCAAATACTTTGAGAGCCAGTCCTCAGGGAGAAGGTTCTATGTCAGTTATGGCTTGGTTTCTCTAAATCCTATGTGTGAAGTGTATGGTATCTTCAGTAGGGTCTTACCTTTAAGTTTTGGGAGGTAACCAGAGGCAATAGCAATAACCTATATTGTTTGGGGAATCTCTTGGACTGCCTTGACCAACAACTTAAAGGGAGGTTTCCCATGCATGGTTTGGTTATCTTTTAGATGGTGTTAACTGCTGTCAAGGAAACTTTATCACTCCAATTGGCATAACTTCATTTTAAATGCATATCTATATAATTTAGCTATATACATGCATTTATATATAACATTACCCAATTATTACAGCATGGAGAAGGGAGTTGGGCATAAAGTTCCACCCTTAGCCAAATATCTATGAATAATTGTTAGCTGCAGCAAAAGGCTAGTTTTTTTCTAAGAATATAGTCTCTGATAAGTTGACCACATGCCAGTAGAATATCACATATCCAAGAATATTTTGGCAGCACAATTGGGCCTTAATGGGAAAGAAAAGGACATGAAGTTGGATGAGAAGGGAAGGCTGGATGGGTCTGAGAAGAGCTGGGGGAGGGAGGATGAATATGATCAAACACACTGTGTGAAATTCTCAAAGACCTAATAAAATGTGTTTCAAATATTTATAAAAGGCCTTAAACTCACCCAGATACAGGCCTTAAACGTACAGTGCTCCTACGGTAGCCTCCAGAATATCTGGGATTGTAACCCTATACAATCAGCACAAACAGACCTGGGTTTTTTTTTTTTTCAAGACAGCATTTCTCAGACAGCCCTGGCTGTCCTGGAACTCACTTTGTAGACCACACTGGTCTGAAACTCAGAGATCCACCTGCCTCTGTCTCCCAAGAGCTGGGATTAAAGGTGTGTGCCACCACCACCTGACTTGGTTTATTTCTTGTCCTTGTTATTACTTCCTTTCTTTTTTGCTTCAGATTCAGTATTTGTTTTACTTAATCATGAATTAGTACACACAATATTAGGTTTTATTGTGACAGTTTCAAGCAAATTAGCATTTGTTGAGTTTCCCTTCTGTCTTCTTCTGCATCCTCCTGTTCTCCCCATTGTGCACTTCCACCCATTGCTTCCTTTCTGCTTTTATGGCACATGCTCCCTGTTGACCTCCCTATCATCCT
Organism: Dicrostonyx torquatus; assembly: GCA_028555095.1. Taxonomy (NCBI): domain Eukaryota; kingdom Metazoa; phylum Chordata; class Mammalia; order Rodentia; family Cricetidae; genus Dicrostonyx; species Dicrostonyx torquatus. Next base: position 414,679 of record JAQHUG010000458.1, on the reverse strand, counting down.
CAACCTGTCGTTCCCAATCCTGTAGTCTCCTTGCTCGTTTCATAGCCTATACTCACCCACAGTCAGTCCTACTCCTACTATCTATAGAGATATTATATTCCAGGATCCATGTATGACAGGCAACATGTGATTTTTTATCTTTCTAGGGCTTGGTTGCCTAGCTTAATACAATACTTTTGACATCTGTCCATTCTTACGCAAAAAGTTATTATTTAATTTTTCCTTACAGTTAAATAAATAAATATACAGCTAAATTATATATATGCATGTGTGTATATGTTCATCTGTTTATAGCTATTTAGAGCAACAATAAGCATTACTGTGCTGTTTTCTCTTTTCTTCATAGTAGCCTTTCTGAGTGGGGTGATAGACAAGCCCAAAGTAGTTTTAATGCACATTTTCCTGACGGCTAAAGACACTGAACACTTTTTTTACTTTGGTCATTTGTGTTTCTCCCTTTGAGAATTACTTCTTATCAGGAGCCTATTTTTCAACCAGCAGTTTGGGGATTTGGGTGCTTCATGATTGCTATTATTAGTATTCTAGATATTTATCCCCTTTGTGAAGTAAATATTTTCTTCTGTGCTGTAGGCTGTGTCTTCATTGTGTGACTGGTTTCCTTTGCTGTGGAGAAAATTCTTCTTTTCATGTCATCCCATTTGTCCATTCTCAGGGCTAATCGCAATGCTGCTGTTGGAGTCCTGTTCAGAAAGTTGCTGCCTGTACCTAAACCTCTGAGTTTTTCCCTAGGTCTGTCTCTAGCAGTTTCAGTGTTTTCATTTGGAAATGAAAGCCTTTGATCCATTTTGAGTTTATTTTTATGTAAGGTGAAGACACCGATCTAATTTCTTTCTTCTACAGATAGATACTCAGCTTTGCCAACACCCAGAAAAATGAATTCCACATGTTCTCACTTGTTTGTGGATCCTAGCTTTGAGCCTTTAGATGGGAGCATAGAACGAGGGATGACCGCAGAGGTCAGGAAAGTGTCAGTAGACTATGGAAGGTGGGTGAGGAGCACTAGAGCAGGATGCAAATGATGGGAAGTGGGGAGGGGGAGGGGAGATCAGTATAGAAGGAAGAGGGAGGAGAGAAAAAGAACACAAGGGGGGGGGGTGTGAAAAAGCCATAAGGAATCACATTACTTTTTATTTACCTAGAATTACATTCACATAATACAACCTATATTTTTGTGTGAATGGCAGTTTTACCTACATGTATTTCAGCACACCATATACCTGCCTGATGCTGCAGATCAGAAGAGGGTGTCAGGTTTTCTGGAGTTGGAGTCACAGATGATTGTGAGCTGCTATGTGGGTGCTGGGCACCAAATGTGCACCTCTGGAAGAACAGCCAGTATGCTTAAGTGCAGAGCCATTCCTCCCACCCTGCATTTTACACAGTTTCAAATGCTTACTCAGTTTTCTGGTCCTATGTGTTTCTGTAAGCTCTTATCTAAATTCTAGATTGCTCATATAGGTATTTTTGTCCATGGATAGCCATTATATTGGTGATCAGGGATGAAATCGGATAATTTTGCTGATAGTATTCTTTCATCTACTCTTGTGATTCGAATAGCCTTATACATGTGTATTTAAATCAGAAAATGTGTTTCTTCCCATTTTTTCTTGATTAATATTTCAAGATCACTTGTGGTTTCATATCCATTTTAGGATGAATATTTTAAGATGTTATTAGGATCTTGGTGGTAATTCCATGAATATGTTATTTGCTTTGGGTAATACAGAATCTTCCAATCCATGAAAATATGAAGATGTTTTTCCATTTATGTCTGTTTTTCATTATTTTTAGCCACAGCTTGATTGCTTGCTTCTGTGTACATTTCTTTGATCTCTTTTGGAAAAATTCTTCCTAAGTTATTTTATTGTTTTTGATGACATTGTCAATTGTTTTTGTTTGTTTGTTTTAGAGGCAGAGCCTCACTGTACAGTTCATGCTGTCCTAGAAGTCACTGTGTAATTCTGGATGATCGCATTTTGTGATTGGTTTTTTTTTTTATGCCTTAGCCTCATGGTACTGTGATTACAGGCATGCACTTCATACTCAGTTTGCAAATGGAGGTGTGTTGGCAATGGGCATAGAGCTGCAACTGGCTTTTGCAGGCAGATATTTTGCTCTTGACTTTGCTGTATTGCTGTATTAGTTCTAACATGTATTTTGTGGAATCTTCAGGATTTTATACTTATAAAGTCATGCATATATAAGCATATCATTTAATTTTTCAGTTTGAATGCTCTCTCATTAGATGTGTTTTCTAATTAGTCCAAATTGCTCTATATGAGAAATCTAGAATCTAGATAATAGCTTACAGAAACACATAGGACCAGAAAACTGAGTAAGCATTTGAAACTAAAATGCAGGGTGGGAGGAATGGCTCTGCACTTAAGCATACTGGCTGCTCTTCCAGAGGTGCACATTTGATGCCCAGAATTATGTTACATACAAGTGGTGAAAGTAGGTATCCCTGCTTTGTTTTTGATGTTTCAAAGGAAACTTGTCGCCTTTAGCCATTGAGCATTAAGTTATATCTGGGTTTTTCATACATTACTTTGCTATGTTAGTACCAGTAATAGTTTCCCACTGACTTTTTATTATGAAAACGTGTTGACTCTTATAAAGTATTTTGTGCATTAAGGCTTTGATTCTCTATTCCATTGATATGATGGTATAATTACTAAGTTTATGTATTATTTTGTTTTGTTAGCCTTATTCTGGATGTGGGTTTTTTTTGAGTATCTTTCTGGGTGAGATTAACATTTGGATTAAGGAATAAATAAAGTGTATTGCACTAGTCAGTCTGGGTGGAGCCACTCCACCGAATAAAACTAAAGGCAGGACAAGTGAGAATCTGTCTTCTGGCTTACTGTCTTCATTGGTTCAGGCCTTCAAAGTTGGACTGAAGCTATGCCATCACCAATTTTCCTGAATCCTTAGCTTACTCATCACTGATCCTCTTTCTCCATTATTATGTGACTTTATTCCTTATAACAAATCTCGCTCTTTCCTTTCCTCCTGTCTTTTTCCTCCCCCCCTCTATCTCTGATAGATATTTTCTATTGGTTCTTATCATCTTAGGGACCCTGATTCAGCTAGATACATTATATCACATTGTTTGGCTTTCATGAATCATGAAAGAGAATATAAAACCAGTAGGCTTATTTGCTTATTTTTAGTTTTAACTCTGCCATAGGTTGTGTGTGTGTGTGTGTGTGTGTGTGTGTATTAGATAAGATCATAAATTTATAGTTGGTAGTGAAAGTACAGAACCCTGAGTGGAACTCCATGGCTTCAGAATGACCATTCTAAATGGATAAAGGTTTCACAAGATGCATAGTTTGGGACTGGACAAGTGTTTGAATAGTTTCTGTAATCTGTCTAATGTTTTCATAGGTGAGTTAATTACAATAAAGTGACTTGAAAGGTCAAAACACTAAATTCTGCATTTTCAAAACAATAAAAATTAAATAGTTATGAAAATGGAGTCATAAGATTAATGACAGGCGATACTATACAACAAAGTGAATGTAATTACTACCACTGAACTTTGCAATAAAATGTAGCTTTAGTTTTAATTCAACATAATGTGTATGTTATATCTGTAATGGTTTAGAAAAAGAAAATTCTTAAAAGAATAACTACAGAAATGCCTTTCTCTACATAATTAGTTTTCTCTACATTTGTTTTTTGTAAAGCACATGGACCTTTTGTTCCTCAAATATTCAGTACTTGGTTTAATTTGTGTTTGGTTAGTTTTTCATTAGATGTTTTGATTTCTTTTTATTTCTTTTTGTGCATAATCTAAATACTTTTATTTGTGTGTGTGTGTGTGTGTGTGTGTGTGAAAACGTGCATATGGAGTCAGTGACTGCCACAAGGTGACTTTCCTTGATCCCTTGGCACCACTGTCTTTTGAGACAGGGTCTCACTGGAAATGAAGTTTATGGATTTGGTAAGAACTGCTGGCCAATGAACTTTAGAAATCCACTTGTCTCCACCCCTTCTTTTGCCCCTCCCCCAGTTCTGGGGTTAGAGGCACTTTTTACTTGAATTCTGGAGATTCAAAGTCTCAGGTCCTCATGTTCGCACGATAAGCACTCTAACAAATGAGCTATCTCTTCAACCTTATAGCTATTTTCTTTGTTAGCATAGGGATTGCATATAACCTGAAGTTATCATAGACAAGTTTTAATTAATTTGATCTCAACTTCAGTCTTATTATATTTCAACTTTTTTGAGATGTACCATGTATTTCACATTATTGATATAGATTGTATGTTTCTACTCATAATCTGTGCCCCATTGGTCTGCAAATTGTATATTATCCAGTAACAAAGATTTATAATTATTTTTATATGTGTTTTCAGTGCAATAGAAAATAAGAAATGACGTTAAGAGCCAACATTACAATAATACCAATTTATATGTTTGTCTCTACATTTACCAAAGTAATTCTTCTTTTAAAAATTTATTTATTATCTATACAGTGTTCTGCCTGCATGTCTGCATTCCTGAAGAGGGTGCCAGATCTCATTACAGATGGTTGTGAGCCACCATGTGGTTAATGGGAATTGAACTCAGGACCTCTGAAAGAGCAGCCAGTGTTCTTAACTTCTGAACCATCTCTCCAGCCCCCAAAGGTGTTTTTGTTTTTCTTTTAATTCTTTTTAAGATTTATTTATTTTATTTATTTATACAGTATCCTGCCTGTAGGCCAGAAGAGGGCATCAGATCTCATTATAGGTGGTTGCTGGGAATTGAACCTCTGGAAGAGCAGTCAGTGCTCTCAACCGCTGAGCCATCTCTCCAGCCCCCTAAAGGCATTCTTAACCTTCAAGTAGATTTGGATTACAATGAAACAGCATTTCTTTCCATTGTTAAGCTTTCTCTTCACCATTTTTCAGGGTAGGCCTTGTGACTATTAACTTCCCTAGCTTTCGTTTATTTGAAAATATTCGTTTTGCTCTCATTATAAAAAGGGCCATTTTCAGTGATTTTAGAGTTCTTATTTTATTTCTTTTTAAAAGCTCTTTCAGTGTTCAGCGTTCTCTCTCTCTCTCTCTGTTTGCACAGTTGCATGTGTGTGTGTGTGTATTGTGATATCATTCTTTGCTTTCTGATCTTTAAAGTTTCTTGCTGACAAACTAATAGTGTCATTGAGGATCACTTTAATGTAATGAGTATTTTCTTTTTGCTTTGAATTTTTCTCTTTTACTTTGCCTATCAAGTAAATATAAGATTCTGAATATGAGTCTTTGCTTTTCTTATTTGATCTCATCAAGATTCGTGTGTGTTCAGATTCAGGGTTTTGTACAACTCTGGGGCATTTTTTGTCATTGTTTCTTTAGACAATCTTTCCCCACTCCTCTGGAACCATCACAGTGTATACATGGGTCTACTTGACCATAGTCCATATATTCCTTCAAATTTGTCCACTTTCTCTGTTTATTTATCTTTTTTGTTTCTTCTTTGACTCAATTTCAGATGCCTTGTTTACAGGTTTCATTCCATTCCTTCTATCTGCTCAATTAAATTGCTTACTATCTATTGAGTTGCTGACTCAATGCCTCAATACAGTTACTGTATGTTCAGATCCTGGAATTTCTAGTGCTTTATCATTTTTTGTTACTTTTTATAATTTTAATTTTTCTTGATTGATATGTTCATTTTATGTTATTTTAATGAAAACCTTAGTACTTTGTGTTTCTTTTTAGCCTTTTGAACATATTTAAGACTCTGTGGGGGTGGTTAAAAACATCTGAGTCTCTTTCAGAGGACTGAAGTTTGGTTCCCTGCTTTTATGTTAGTACTCAAATGCCTCAAACTCCATCTCCAGGAGATCTTATGAACTCGTAAAGCACCTACATTTGTGTGCGCACGCACGCACACACATCACACACACAGACACACACACACACAGAAAGCTAAAAAGAAAATAAATCCTGACAAGGAAGATTGTTGTCTTAAGGTCTCAGACTAAGCCAGGCATTGTAGAATGGGCTTGAATTACCTGCACTCCCAACACTTGAGAGGCAGAGGCAGGCAGATAGTTTGAGGCCAGCCTGGTCTACAGAGCAAGTTCCAGGATAGCCAGAACTGTGACTCAGAGAAACCCTGTCTCTAAAAACAAAAAAAACTAAAGCCAAAATCAAAACAAAATGAAAAATAAAGAACTGTTTGACTTGTTATCCTCGGCCTATGTTTCTCTGTGGATGGTGTATGATAACTTTATTTTCTTTTTTTCTCTGAATGTGATAGATTTTTTTAAAAAACTGTTGCTTTGTACACTTTATGGCGTTCTATATTGACAAAAATTATGCATTTAAAAAAACCAAACATTTCTTGCAGTCTTTTTTTGTAAACTGGCCTTGTGCCAAAATAGTCCTTCATCAGTTAATTGATTATATTCTGTATTCTTTCATCAGACTGTGGAAGAAGTTTGAAGTTTGTTATTATTTGTCTTTACTGAACATGCATCTCTCAGTAGTGTTTTGTGTGACTTCTATACACACACACACACACACACACACACACACTTCTTCTTCAGTGGGGTCTCACTGGGTATACTAATCACACTTCAGATTTCAGGGTATGTCCAGTAGTAGATGGCCAAAACAAAATGAACTTAATAATTATTTTGTAGACATTTGATCTCATAATACTTTGAGCATTTTTTTTGGTTTCACTGGCCTTTTGTTTGTGTATTTTGATTTGTGATTTTGTTTCCTTGTGTGCTGGTTTCCTATTTCTGTTTGTTTTTTAGAGAGAAAGGAATCTGTGAGTGCGGGAGGGGTATGGAGGATCTGGAAGGAGCTTGTGGAGAAGAAAGGCATAATCAAAATATACCATATGAAAATGTTTTCAATAAAAATGGCAAAAATATCTACCCTACACAACTGTGTGTGCTTGTGTGTGCTCTTTTAAATGTCTTAATTCTGCAGAATTTTATTCTACACTGTACTTACACTTTTACCTTCATCTATAAACTGTGGCCCCATTTGTCTAAAAATGACTATTTCTCTGTGGCTGTCCCAGGCAGCATCTACTGCATCTCTCCACCTAAGCTCAGATGAGGTGAACTAATGGTCAGTCCTTCAGGAAACCTTTGGACAAGGTGGGCTGCTCCAACCAAGGCCTTCTAGACTCAGCACTGTAATTTGTTGAGGGGAATGCAGAACTGTTCCTTCATCTGCGTGTCGTAAATGCTGGGAAGCAAACCCAGGTCCTCACCAAGAGCAGCCAGTGCTCTTAATCACTGAACCATCCCCACCCACTCACTAAAAAGTTTTATCAATTGATTTCTGACTGGAGTGAGATACAATCTTAATGTCGCTTCCATTCGCATCTCCCTTTTGAGTAAATACAGTAATTACTTTTCTGCACACTTACTGGCCATTGGCACCTTCTTCTGGAGAGCGTCTGCTGTCTGCATAGCTCACTCACAGCGTTCAGTTCACTCACACAGGTATTGACTGGATTAGCTGCTCTTCCAGTGTCTAGTATATTCTGCTTATACTAACACTGAAATTTTCTTTAATTCTTAGAAAAACATGTTTAATCATTTGGTTCATTTTTTCAACTAACATTCGTTTTCAGTTGGTACTTTGTTTTCTATTTTTCTTTTCAACTATCTCTACTTTAACCTTTGTTTTCTTTCTCATAGAAGCTATTTTCCCAGCACATTAATTCTTTCCCTTAATTTGCTTTTAGTTTTAATAAAGCGTACTGTCTGCATTGCTTTCCCTTTCTTTAAGGGAAATATTTTTAAGTATAAATTTCCCCTTGCCTCTCTTTTGGTAGCATCTTTTGGGGTTAGTATGGTGTATTTTTATTCATCTCAATATTTTCTACTTTACTTCCTCATTTCTTCTCTGATTTGTTGCTCATTTAACCTAGTCTAAACCACCGTGCTTTGCAGTAGTGACCTCTAGGCTACGGGCAGGGTCCCAAACCCAGGGTTCTGACTTAGTTTCATCATTTCCTCCTGTGCCATAGCCAACATCTAGGTTCCCACAAGGACCCTATGTGCTGCCCCTACCACCCCACTCCACAGCCAGACTTTCTACATCCCCCTCCAGTGTCTAACCTGGTGATAAACCACTGACTCCCAATCTTTAACACCACATAAACTGGGCATGGGATTATCTCAGAACTCAGAAGGTAGAAGCAGGGGGACCAGAAGTTCAAGGTCATCCTCAGCCACATAGCAAGTTTAAGGCCAGCCTGAGATAGATGAGACCTTGTCTCAATTTCGTTTACTAAATTATTATTTGGCCAAGTTAGTGGTCTTATGCAGCTTTCTAATAAATCTAAAAAAACTCTATAGTCAGACTGTAGAAACCATTCAAGAAAAATTTTAAACAGAATTATAGTAATTATTTTCATATTCAGTTTGTCATATGCATTATACTGACATACAATTTGACTCTGATGCGAACTGATACATTTCAGTGCATATTCCAAAATATCGTCCCATCTTTACCTGTGCATCTTATACATACTGGGAAGGGCTTGCCCCTCTTTCAAGTAGGAAATGAAGAATGTTTCAGGAGGTGGTTAAAAGTTTCTAAAGGGACAGGTTAAACTAAAACATGATGATCCTAACATGAAAAATTGGTGAGAAGGTTTAGCTGAAGCAGTAAGACTTGTGTTTATAAATGTAACATACCATAAAAAAATAAATGTAACATACCAAAACTTCGTGAATTTGAAAGACATCGGGGAGGGGCATATGGGAAGGTTTGGAGGGAGGAAAGGGAAGGGGAAAGTGTTTTAATTACAGTATAATCTCAAAAATAAACAGAAATTTACACACAAAAAGACAGATCATCATTCTTTGGCTTACAAGGTGATGGCAGACTTTAATGGGATGAGTGAATTAAAAATGTACATGATGGAATCATACGAAGATGGGAGAAGGTAGGCTGCAAGGGTGGTCAGTATGCATTATGTACATTTGTATAATTACTAAAGAACAAATTTGATAAAAATATTTGGAAATAGAAAGTATATTTTATTGTGAAAAAAAAAAGAGAAAGAGGACAGCTATTGCTGGACCTGAAACGTTGTGGAAGAGCATTGGTATTGGTTTGCAGTAAGAGTTTGGAAAACGTTGGCCAAGCAAACTCAAGAAAGTCTAGAATGCTGCAAGTGACTTCAGGGGTGATTCTGTGATGGCTCAATGGATCAGAATGCTGACCAATAACAGCCAGGCTAATAAGATTTCAGAAAAAGATCAGCAATCTGACAGAAATTGTTCTACAGGCCAATCATGTTCCACTGTGGCCAGTAATCTGGAGGCATCTTGTCCATTTCAGAGATTTTTGTGGGAAGCTGAACTTAAAGTTGACAGACTAGTTTATCTGCTAGAGGAAACTGCAAAATATATTGCAGCATGTGGGTTTTACTGTCTGCTTCTAGTAGGATTGACAGAGAGGGCAAAGACAATTCAGAGAGGAATGGTATTAAGATGTGTGGTTAATTGAGAAAATAAGCACAAATAAATTATCAGTCTAAGAGGATGTCTTAGTTCCTTTTCTTGTGGCTCTGATAAAACACCCTGACAAAAGCAACTTCTGGGAGAAAGCGTTTATTTTGGCAAACAGTGTGAAGGGACAGTCCCCTGTGGCAGGAATGCGGGTGGCAGGAACTTCTCTACACATTACATCTGCAGTCAGGAAGCAGATTACGATGAACTTGGGTGTGCAGCTGACTCTTTCCTTCTTGAGCAGTTCAGGACACAAGGTCAGGGAATGGCATCATCACGATGAGGCTGGTTCTTCTCAACTTGGTTAACTTAACCACAGTACTCCCTCCCAGGCCTGCCCAGAGGCTTGTCTCTTAGTTGGTTCCAGATACTGTCAAATTGATAATCAACACTAATATCATAGATGGTACAGTTGTAATCATTAGTGCCATTAAAAATTAAAAGTAAAAATAAATCAACTTGGAAATTTAGAATACAGATTTCTGTACATTTATATAACAGGTCACATGTTAGGAAAATCATTCGAGGAAACAAATTAGATTCTGTGAGACACAGTTTGAGGTTAGTTCATAATAACAGAAAGCAAGTGTTTTGCAATCACAATGGGAAGTATTCCTCAAAAGTGTCTCAAGAATTAGTAAGGTATAAAAGGTACAAATTTAATTTTTTTAAAAAAGAAATTATTCAAAATTACCTGGGGTGGAACTTTTTAGCTCACAAGATTGTCTTCTTCCTGGTGTTTCTTTGGTAAAAAAAATAACATAATTTGAAAACTGACTGCTGTTGAAGAATGTTTATTTTGTCTGCATAACAATAAAATAGCTTTTATTCTGTAAAATGTTGATACACTATACAATGTATATTGATCCTATCCTCTCAGAAATGATGATTCTAAGATTGTGAAAAACTGTCGTGAAGGTTCAGCTGAAGCAGCAAAACTTGTGCTTGTAAATGTACCATGCCAAAACTGTGTGAGTCTGTATGGGGATTGGAACAAAGCATCGTCAGAAGTGCAAGGACATAGAGTGGTTGCTAATCTTTCATAAAAGCTATTTCCATAGCCATTCATAGATGAATGATTAAGTAATAAGACAAGTAACCTAGGATCAATTAATTGTCTGTTTTAAGGGGGATGGCCTCAAAGAAAATTAGATAAGAATGAACTAAAGACCTTTTTCTGTAATGCATAACTTTTGTATGAATTTATCCATAATTTACTCGATTGGGGAGGACACAGCAGGGAAAGTAGGCAATGTATTCACAATAAACAAGATGCAAAAACAATTTAAATTTCTGGTGGATGAATGGATAAAGAAAATAAGGCAGGCACAGAAAGATAAATGTAACATAATATCACACACATGTAGACCCTAAAATAGTTAATCATACAGAAGATGGTTATGAAGAGGTTACGGTGGTGAATGGTTGTGAGGTTGGTCAAGGGATACAAAATTTTAGTATTAAAATAGGGTGAGTAAGTTCATGAGATCAACTGTGCTATACAGTGTCTATAATTAACAATACATTATGCTCTTGAAAATACTAAGACAGTAAATGTTAAGTGTTCCTACTACAGAAGGGCTAAATATAGGAGGTAATAAATACTAATTACTTAGAGTTAGTCATTTTATTATATATGTGTGAAATACAATGCATGTTTCAAAACATGCTGTACACATAAATGTAAAATTTTTAATTGTGGATTTGAAAAAAGTGATTAAAGTGGCATGAGAATATTTAATTCCTGTGAAGGAGTATATCCTTATACTAATTATTAAAGCAATGTGTATTTATTACCTCACTTAATTTGAATCAGGCATTCAGGCAATCGTTAATGGGTTCTTCTTCATCAAAGCTTTATCAGATACTAGTAAATTCATGACCAGATAATAAAGCGTGATGTTTTTAGAAAGATTCAATTTGTTGCAACCTGCTAGAGCCTCCGTTAGTTGCTGATTTTTGTATAGACGATACCTGCATTTCCTTCTGAAGATGTGGGCCTCTATAGGACACAACATGACAAAGTTCTTCGTTGGAATGAGCAAATGCGAGATCAGAAGGCACAGTCATATGCTAATCTTGGAATTGGCATCTCATTATTTTTGACATTAGAAGCAAGTCACTAGGTCAAACATGTATTGAAAAGGAGAAAAAATTATAGAATATCACTAACATGAGGTAGAATCCTTGAGAATGAACAAAGATATAACACCATCAATTGGCCTACTTTCCAGAGCTTCATGGTGAAATGAAAGATTAGATCTGTCCTAGATGTGTAATGATTGAGAAAATTCTACATGGGTACTTTATGTCAGAAGTACTGGTAGTAAAGGGCACTACTATGTTGTCAATGAAAGAAGGTGTTATCTGGAGATAGGACTATGTCTTCCCATGAAGAAAACATTTACAAAAGGATAGAAGTCTCTTGATATATCAATTCTGATTGCTCTCTTCTGGAGTGGACTAACCCTAACACAGAAACAGAGAATCCTCTCCTGTTCCATGCCATGAAGTAGACTCTAACTTGGATATCCTAAGTATATAAGTGATACATCACTCAACTTAGAGACTACTTATATCTTCACAGCAAATGATACTATGACAGGAAAGAATGTTGGTTCTCATAGCCATACCATTAAGTAGTGGCTTCTGAAATCTATGTAGCATCTTTACTCAAATGAAATCTTAGCAACTGTGCCAGGGACCAGGTCACAATGTGTCAGATAATAATAACATTTTATTGTGGATATATAAAAATCACCTGGAGTTGCAGGTAATTAAATGTAAAACAAATATAAATAAAAAATTAGGAATAAATGGGTAAATTAACTCGAGGCTGGAATAGCCTTTCGGGAACTTTTAAAACCATATATTAATTGTACAAAGCAACGAGCTTCACTCTGACATTGTCATCTACAAAAGTATATAGAATCTTAAAAAGCCAAAACTCTAAATTAAATGAGTCGATAATTGCGATTCATGTATTTTGTGGTAAATTTGAAAACATTTAAACTGATGACATTTTAAAATAAAATTCCATTCTTTGTTAAAGTAAAATTATGTCATTTGCAGGGAAGTGAATGCAAGCGAAATTATCATATGACATGAATTTACTCAGACTCAGAAAGACAAATGTCACATTTTAAAAGTGTTTCTATTTCTAGATTTTATCTAGAAACATGAAATAATGTATTTGTATGTGATATTAAGTTTAAAAGGAAACTGATGATGAATGAGAGGGACTGATGGGAATAGGAAGGGCCAGAAAGGTGAATGGCTTTGGATTAGGGAGAACATGGTTAAAGTCCATTTTATTGATTGGTTCATCTATGAAGCACTTGCTTTGAAAATATGGGGACCTGAGTTTGATCCCCAAAATTCACCATTAAGAAAAGTATGGAAGCATGTGCTTGTAATCCTAGTGCTGGAGAGGCAGAGGCAGGAGGATTCTGGGCCTTTCCAGCTAGTCATTCTAGCTAATTTGTGAGCTTCAGGCCAATGAAAGAGCCTGTTCCAAATGTGATGGGTAGCATTCTTGAGAATGACACCTGAGATTGTACTATGGTCTTCACATGCACATGGACATATGGACACATACACGTGTGCAAAAGTATATACACATATATAAACACACATGTACACAAATATGCAGACAAGCATAAAAAGTACATTATCAAATAAACAAATGACAACATATCCTGTGGATGTGGGGAAAGAAAACAACATATGCACTGCTTGTGGGAGTGCAAGCTGGCACAACCACTATGGAAATCAGTGTGGAGGTTCTCAAAAAATTGAAAATAGATCTACTATGTGATCAAGTTATACCACTCTTGGATTACCCAAAGGATTCTATATCCTATTACAGATATACGCATTCATCTATATTAATTGCTGCTTTACTCACAATAGCCAGGAAATGGAAACAGCCACGACATCCATCAATTGATGATTTGATAATGAAAATGTGGTAATACACAATGGAATATTATTCAGCTGTTAAAAAATGAAATTAACAAGTAAATGGATGGAGCTGAAAATAATCATTCTGAATGAGGCAACCCAGACACAGAAAGATAAGCATGGCATGTTTCTTATCATTTCTAGATATTAGCTTTGAACGTTTAGATAGGGTAGTCCCTTTGGAATACCCACAGAGGTCAGGAATTTAGTAAGGAGCCATTAGGAGGAGGGTATTTCAAGAGAAGGGAGTTAGAACACAGTACTATAAAAAGTTAAAGGTGTATAATGGAACAAAAAGCATTACATTGCAGTGGAACATGGGAGGGGAGGGCAGAGGATAGAACATGAGGAGGGATAACTAACATTAAATGCCTTGTGAAAAAGCCATAAGGAAACCTATCATGATAGAAGTATCATAAGATATAGCCATACAGATATATAAAGTCATATTAGAATTCTTCTACAATGGAGGTACAGTACCCCAAAGAGACATCTCATGTTAGCAAACAAATCCCCAATACCAGGAATAGGTTCCCTCTTTTTGAGTTGTTGGTCAATGGGGATCACATAGTCAGTCCCCCGCCCCAGAATAACAGACAATTCCAGTACTCTTGACTACCCTCCAGAACTTGCTGATTACAACCTGACTGTTATAGACACTGCACATTTGAGTCCCTGAACATGGAGAAATCACGGTGGTACTCACCTGGAACCTTCATCCCTACTGGGGATGACTTTGATGGCACTGGAAGGTGCTATGCCTAATGCTAAAAGAGAAAAGTAACCCACAGTACAAGCCATCTGTGAATACTGAAAGCTACAAGGACTGGTCCAACCAGATATGACCTCTGGTGTGATAGTGGCGCAAACGTTATGAGAGTAACTAACCACTTTCTGATCGGATCGAAGTCCTGTTCCATGAAATGCTATCCATACCTGACACTATTAAAGGGGCCAAAATCCTAAGTTAGATAGGTCCTAGGGGAGAACCCCATACTATTATTCTGCTAAATGGACAATTCCTAGTGACTTTTTTTTTTTAGCTCTTCCCATAGAGCAGAGCTTCTCTCAGCTCTCATCAGGGAAGCTTCTCCTTACAGTAGATGGCAGTTAACACACAGACTCCCAGCTAGCCAATGTGCAGAGAATAAGAGACTGTGTGGAGCTAAGCACTAAAGGGCCTTACATATCACACACACACACACACACACACACACACACACACACACACACACACACACACACGGCCAAGGCTCAGGGATCTTTGTGAAAGCAGTGGAAGGAATTGCCAGAGGAGGTTGATAACATCAAGGAAACTGTTTTCCAGATACAACGAACAGTTGTACATATAGACTCAGAGCAACTGTGACAAGCTCCAGCCAGACAAAATCCTAGGACAAAGATGGGAAGGTGGGCACAAAATCCCATCAGTAGCTGAGGAGAGAGAGAGAGAGTCAGTTCTCTTAAATGAAGCAAGGTTGACCACACACCACTGCAGACCTGGAGACTCTGGAGACTAGCTAGGCTGCGCAGACTGAACTCGATGGAGAAAGATGAAGAAGAAGAAAGAGAAGGAGGAGGAGGAAGAGGAGAAGGAGGAGGAGGAGAACACTCAAAATTGAGTGGGAAGAGATGGGATAGTGAAGAGTGGTTATGGGAGGAGTTGGGGGCGGGTTAGGGTGAAATTGTCCAAACTACATTGTATAAAATTCTCAAATAATTAATGAAACTATTGTTTAAACAAGTACATTATATACTTGCATGCAAATGTCCTTATGGAGCTGAGTGGATGTGGAGTGTGTAAGAACACTCTCTCTGGAAGCATGAGTCCCCGAGTTCTAATATCACATAAATCCAGGCATGGCCCTCACACCTGGAGCAGTAGCATCAAGGGGAAGAAACAGGTGGGTACCAGGAGCTTGCTAGCTAGCCACCTTAGATGAAACTGCATGTTGCTGGTTCAGTGAGAGACCCTGTCTTAAAAAATAAGGATGATCTAAAGGTCTTCCTCTGGCTTCCCCTCATGCATTCACGGGCATTCGTTCCTACTCTCATGTGGATGTACTGCACAAATGTACCCACACACAAAAAGACTTCATGAAACTCCATACTGTGTACAATGAATACACACCAATAAAACATTAAATCTACTAAATATTAAAATTGCGCCTGGGGATATAGCTAAGTTGAGGAGTACTTCCCTAACATGCATGAAGCTCTGGGTTTGATCCCCAGCAACACATTGCACAATAACAAAAATGACAACAATACCCGCCCCCCCAAATGGCTGTGGTAGCCCTGCCTGTAATGCCATCACTAAGAGTAGAGGCAGGAGGATCAGAAGTTCAAGGTTGGCTTCATATATATATGGTCCATATATATATATATGGTTCAAAGTCAGCCTTGGATACATGAGAATAAAGATGATGAGCAGAATATGCATAATGAACTAAACTAGTCCAAACCAAATGGGAAAAAATACATAAATCATTCCAGGAATCTGAAATGGTGGAAACCCTGTAAGTCTTATTAAAATTAGGAATGTTGTTCTCTGACAAAGATGTGCTGCCAATGACTAGCAAACTACCTACAAGGATTACCTATTGCTTATACATTGGATGTATTGATCAAATAAGTTCATTCTAAACTGTATTTAAAAAATTCCTAGTAATTAGTTTTGCTCGAAAAACAGCAAAATCTATTCATTTTGTCTTATACCTGGAGACTGCATTCCTCTCAATACTTTATGTTGCATCCCTGCATTCATGTACAAAAACCCCACACATATTCACATGCACATACACACATGTACACATGAATATATGTGTAAAATAGATTCTCACGAAGTCTTTGCAAATTAAAAGCATAGAAGAGAAAGTTGTACACTACCTCTATACATACCATTCAAACACCACACCTCAGCAGACTCTGGAAAGTAAACCTGAAGCTGATAGAGATACTTCTTTAAGAGGAAGTATGAAATTGTAAATACAAAATTAAATACATCAGTTAATTTTTCTTCACAATGAAACTCATTATAATGCTTTACATTTTTTCTTAAAAAATTGAACTGGATATGGTGGCACATGCCTTTAATCCCAGCACTCAGGAGGCAGAGGCAGGCGGATCTCTGGAGTTCTAGGCCAACCTGGTCTACAGAGCTAGTTCCAGGACAGTCAGATCCTATCTCAAAAAATATTAATTAAAATATAATTACATCACTTCCCCCTTCCCTTTCCTCCATTTAACCCTTCCTATGTCCCCTCCTTTCAGTCCCTTCCATGTCCTTTCCTCACTCCCTCTCAAATGAATTTACTCTTTTTCTTTGAATATTATTATTGTTACATATATATATATATATGCATAAATATATAAATATACCTTGCTGGCTAAAACCCACCATAAAATGTTAGAAAACCTACAAAAATACATATTACATACATATTAAGTACATTTTCTGAAATCTCTTACTTTGCACTTGTGTGCTACTGTTCTTTGTTTTATATAAAAATCGCATATCATTTAACAACTTTTAGTTATTGATAATTGAGATATACAAATAATGAAAATTCACATTTGAGTACATGCTATAAATTAGGGACTACAATAAATTCTTTTAAATCTATTTCTATTTTTAAAAATACAAAAATATAGCTCATGCATAATTAGTTTCAAATTCAGCTAGTAATATGATAGCCAAATATAGGTAAAACGCCTGACTATCTACTCAGTCCCAAGTAAATACACAACATAGAAAGTTGCATACAAAAAGTGGAATAATATTTTTGTGTAATTGAACAATCTATGATATATAAGGAGAACATTCAACTTACCGTCATTTTTATTACTTTACATACTTTTCTCTTTGCTCATTTTTCTCTCATACAACACATCTTGACCATGGCCTCCTCGCCATCTACCCCTCCCAGTTGCTCCCACCTCCCTGCTCCCCAAGACTCACTGCTCCTCTGTTTCTCTTAGAAAAGACCAGTTTTATTTTTTTATAAATTAGTATACTTTGCTTAATTTTGTTTTGTTTTGTTTTTGTTTTTTAAAACTGGATTTCTCTGTGTAGACCTGGCTGTTCTGGATCTCACTCTGTAGAGCTGGCCTCCAACTCTCAGTGATCCATTTGTCTGTCTCCAGATGTACTGGAATTAAAGGCGCACACCACCAAGACCTGACACTTTTCCTTAATTTTTTGGGGGACAGGGTTTCTCTGTAGCTTCGGAACCTGTCCTGGAACTAGCTCTTGTAGACCAGGCTGGCCGCAAACTCACAGAGATCCGCCTGCCTCTGCCTCCTGAGTGCTGGGATTAAAGGTGTGTGCCAGCACCGTCCAACTTTCTTAACTTTTAAGTTATAAACTTGGTACTGGTATCATTGGAATTCTTTTCTTTTTTCTTTTGGCAGGGGAAAAGGGAGTATCGAGACAGGGTTTCTCTGTGTAGCTTTGGAGCCTGTCCTGAAACTCACTCTGTAGAACAGGCTGACTCTGAACTCCCAGAGATCCACCTGCCTCTGCCTCCTTAGGGCTGGGATTAAAGGTGTGAGCCTTCACCGCTTGACTGGAATTTTTATATACATATGTTATTATACTTTGTGTTCTTTTTTAAAAAATGATTTATTTATTATGTACACAATGCTCCTCTGCATGTATGCCTGCATGCCAGAAGGGGGTGCCAGATCTCATTACAGATGGTTGTGAATTACCATGTGGTTGCTGGGAATTGAACTCAAGACCTCTGGAAGAACAGCCAG
Source organism: Dicrostonyx torquatus (assembly GCA_028555095.1). Taxonomy (NCBI): domain Eukaryota; kingdom Metazoa; phylum Chordata; class Mammalia; order Rodentia; family Cricetidae; genus Dicrostonyx; species Dicrostonyx torquatus. The sequence continues at coordinate 396,450 of JAQHUG010000458.1, read as the reverse complement.
TGCTCTTAACCACTGAGGCGTCCTTCCAGGCCCTGTACTTTGCTCTTGTTCACTGTTTCCTTACTGTCCTCTCCCATTCCTCTCGTTCTCCATGGTTAGTGGTCTTAACTGGTGAGCCATCTCTCTAGTTTCTAATTTCTAGCTATTGAAAAATGCTTTCCACTTGCACTGGCATTGAATATGGCTTCCTCCTTTTTCCACACTCACACTAGCATCTATTGTTTTTTGTTTTCTTGAGACCTTCTGACTGGGATGAACTGAAGTCCTAAAGCAGTTCTAATCAGTTAAATTTTTCCGATTGATACTTTTTTAATTTCTAAAATTAAAATATATTTACATAAATCCCCCTTCCCTTTCTAACTATGACACCTCAGCAATATAGATGCCTAACCAAGATCTGAACAAGGACAATACCAGTAGATATATATATATACTGAAGAGTAAGGGGGAAATCTCCACCCCTAGACAAGGAACTACAATGGCTGCTGAGAGAGGGAGAATTAGTCTTCTCTAGGGATGAGCCCCTTAAGTAGTCAGCCCTGAAATAATATACAATGAGAACTTTAAATTATTAATTATGGATACTGAATAACACTGTTTAGGCAGTTCTATCTCCAACACAAAAGAATGTATCTCCCAGTTCTATTTAATTGTGTTTCATGTATAATTAGTGAAGAATCTCAGCACATAAGAATACACATAATACATTAATTATAACTTTAAAAACTTTTTCAAATACTTTTTGCTATTTTACTTCTTTTGAGAACTGTCAATTCAGTTCATTAATCCATTCAACAGTTGATAATTTGACTGTGTGTGTGTGTGTGTTTAATTCTGTAGTTTTTAAAAATGTATTCTATGTACTAATCCCCTACCAGGGGTATTTGGATTGTAATTCTAGCTATTAATCCCATATCTGATATATTTTCCCCTAATGTCTTTCATGGCAAGTTAATTATGGATATATAGGAAAGCTACTGATAAGCATGTTTTGGTTTTGTATAGTGCTAATTTGCTGAAAGTGATTGTCTGGTCCAAGTTTTGTGACTGAGTCTTTAGGATCTTTTAAGTACAGGATCATATCTTCCTTGGATATGTATAGTTTGACATCTCCATTTCCTATTTCTGTATCTTTTATTTCTTTTCTTATCATTTTTTGTTGTAGCTAAACCATCATGACCATATTCAATACTGTAAGGAGAGTGGGCACCCTCAGCTCATTCCTGCCTCTAGAGGAAATACTTCCAGTTTCTCCCTATTTAGCACAGTATTTGCTATAAGTTTGTCATAGATAGTCTTTATTATGTTGAGATGTGTTTCTTGTATTTCATGTCTCTTGAAGGCTTTTATTATAGGGCAATGTTGAACTTTGTCAGTCTTGGTCTATTGACATGATCATGTAATTTCTCTTCTTGAGCCCATTTATGTACTGTGTTAAATTTATTGTTTGCATACATTGAGCCTACCATACAGCTCTGCGATGAAACCAACTTGGTCATGGTTATCCTACCATAACCATGCTAATGAAGTCATGAACTCAATTTGCTAGGAATTTATTGAGAATTTTGATCCTTGTGTTCATTGCTATTTGGAATTGGTATATAACTTTCATTTTCTTATCTTTCTCTGGTTTTGAGTGCAGAGTAATACTGACCTTACAGAGTGTGTTTCGTGTGTGCCTTCTGCTTCTACTTTGTGAAGCAGTCTGAGGAATGTTGGTAATTAAGTCCCTAAAGGTTTGAAAGACGAGGTACTTGGGCTGGCCACGGGCTATTTTTTCCTAAGAAAATATTTAGTACTACTTCATTATCAGAATATCTTGTTTCATTTTCTATTGCTGTGATGAAACACCAATCAGAAACAACCTGGGGAGGACAGAGTTATTCCATCTTACAGCTCGTAGTCCATCATGAAGGGAAGTTGAAGCAGGAACTCAAGGCAAGAGCCTGTAGGTAGGAACTGAGAAGCCACAGAGGAACACTGCTAACTGGCTGGCTCTCCATGATTTGCTCAGCCTGCTTTCTTCTACAACCTAGGAGCAACTCCCTGGGGGTAGTACTGCCCATAATGGTCTTGGTTCTCCCACATCAAGGACTAATTAAGAAAATGCACCAGGGGCTGTTAAAAATAAAGAAACAAACAAAACAAATGGAGAAATACATGGGTAAAATAGGAAGAAAAAAAGCTAACAAATGTATTGGACAGACTTCTTTCTCAAACCTCAAACCTCGACTACTGCCGATCATATGATTCAAAGTCAGTTGAATGTGTGAGCTTTTGTCTCTGCTATGGATTATACTGCAGTTGAGCCTGTATTGAACCTATGATGTATGTACATTACAGCTATCTTCATCTCATATAGTTTCCCTTCTTTACATACCAAGGGTCAGTACTGCCCATCCTTAGCTCTACAGTGTGTGGGCTAGGCAGGTCCTCTGACCCTCTCAAAGCTTCCTAGATCATGTCTTCTGGTGTGGCTAATGTTTTATCTGGGACACTGTCTCCCAAGTGTGTTGGAAATGTGAAAAGCAACCACAACTGAGATGCATATGGACTGAGGAACTGGTTTTATAATTCAATATCTCCTAAGTACAAATACCCCATTGCGGCATGTCCTCAGAGTTGTCAGGCTCTGTATCAGTGAAAAGTAGACAGATGGCTCAAGATGATGATGCACTTGCTGACCTCAGACTCAGGGCTACCAAATGGTCACTGTTTTTTTTTTCAGTTTATGAGATCTGCTCCAGGCCTCTGGGGGCAAGGCTCCACACTTCACTGCCTAAGCTGAGCCACCTACACTTTTGTATGGTAATGCTGGTGGGCCCCCTGTCCCCTACTTCTCACAGCTACCACTCAGGGCTGTGTAATGCCCTGGGGTTCCCTGACTTGTGGCTGTTCCCTGTTCTCAGTACTGATCCCCCGAAGGGGCCGGGGAGCTCATTCTTAAATGATGGATTCTTTCTCAAGGTGGTATTTCAGCACTGTCATATAGACTGGCAAAACAAGATCTCTATCCTTTGCTAACTCATCTGCTGGAGGAAACATTGTGTCACCAAACTCTCAACATGACTCCAGGCTCCTGAGCTCTGTGGACTTGCTTCAAGCACAGTCCTGCTAATGGATTTGCACCAGGCTCACCTGCTTCCCTTTCAGAGCATCTGTTTCCTTTCTTCCATTTGGTGAGTAGCCCAGCTGGAGCTGCATTTTGTTTGCCTTGCTGGGTTGCCCACTCTTTTCTCTGCGTTCTTCGGATACCCTAATATTACCTCTGTGGGTTTCTGAAGCTCACTCACTTTGTGGAATAAAGTCCTTTCTTATGCAAGCTTGTCCTTAGCCAGGCCATGCAGAACTAGGTTTTGATCCTCCTTATTACTCGAAAGTCTAATGGCATTGTAATTGTATATGGAAAGTAAAAGAGTTAAATGCTATATCATGTGAACATTTCTATTTGAAATCATTTACGGTGTGTTTGAGGAATGATTTACATTGCTTTCAGAGGCAAAGGTTTTGAGAAATAGTGAGATCAGTCAAGTTATAAGTCTGTAGAAATTAGATATACAGATAGCAAGAAAATACTATTCCTGTGCTAAAATACACACATACAAGAGAGAGAGAGGGGGGGGGTGTGTGGGGATACAATCTCATTTGGTTAAGTAGATCCAAGAATTTGGAATGAGAAATGGCTGTTTGAGGAAGTGATAAAAGAAAATGAGAAATTAAAAAATGGCCTGATATTGTTGAGACCAAAATTTTTGAATATATGCTTCACCCTTGTTAGTCTCTGAATGAATAAATGTCTCTGCCTTACAAGAATATCTTAAAAAGGCTAAAGAAACCAGGCATGGTGGCACATGCCTTTGGGAGGCAGAGGCAGGTGGATCTCTGTGAGTTGGAGGCCAGCCTGGTCTACAGAGTGGGTTTCAGGACAGCCAAGGCTTCACAGAGAAACCCTGTCTCAAAAAGCTTTGGCTTTTTGGCCTAAAGAAAGTCACCTTTACCATTCTCCTGAAGTCATTATTTAGGGACATGTGATATCTCAAGTCCATTTGAACAAAAAGACAATAAATTATGGGATGCCCATCAGTTGGAGGCAAGTTTTATAGCTGTCTTTCAGTTTCTTGCCCTCACCATGCATCCAGTACGGGGACTCCTGAGTGGCAGGACCAGTGTCTTTCTGTGAACAGTGTTTGGTTTAACTACTTCACTCTTATGGTTGACTATTAACTAAACATGTTAAGTTTACTATTTTTCTCCAGGAGTTTGTGAATTTGTGACATAAATCACCAAAGAGCTATTGTCATTAGCAAAAGTAAAGATTCCTGTGCTCCTCTGCCTTGCCTGTTTCACATAGCCAGCCTCTAGTGTAGAAATGGCCTGTTGTTGCCTTCCTGAAGCTTTTAGGAGCCTCAACACCCAGGCTTCAGCTCAGTGCAGAGAACTATGGATCCTTAGAGGCACTGCCTATATCGCTTTTCTTTCTCACTTCTCTTCTCATTTTCGCTTCTGTGTGTGTGTGTGTGTGTGTGTGTGTGTGTGTGTTTGCCTGCATACATGATCTCATTCTCTAGACATGACTGCCCTGGAACTTGCTATCCAAACCAGAGTAATCTTGAAGTTAGAGAGAGCCTCCTCTCTTCTGGGTTAAAGGTGTATGCCACTGTTAACACAATGCCCTATATTTCATATTCTCAAAGCAGTGTAATTCACGGCCTAGCCATAGATGAATGAGATATGCTAAAATAGAATAACCAAATCAATAATGTGCACACAACCTAGCATGAACTAAATTTTTATCTTTCCCAGAGATCCCCCAAGCTGTTTTGATTAGACTCAGTCAGCAGCCAGAATAGTTCTGAAGATGGGAAGTATAATGGCATGTAAGAATTATAAAATCTAAAATGTTCTCACTTCATCCTGCCCCAAACAGCAGCATTTGGTAGGAGACAGAGTGGTAGACTATGCTAATAACCCTGGGATTGTCCCTGTAGTAAGATATGTAGTACCTATGTTATGAAGGTGCTTGTAAATTTATATTTGTCATGAGTTAAGAAAATTTGGGTCCAATTAGGACACTAAAGGACTTTTTCAGTTGCTTATTTGGATTTTGATTTTTATGGTTGTAGTGTGTTTTGTTTAGGAGAACGTCTTGCTATGTAGCCCAGGCTGGCCTCAAACTGGAAATATTCCTGCCCCAGCCTTCTGAACACTGCAAACACAGGGTATACCATTGAACCTGGTTCATGTATACTATTTCAATTTGCCTTGATAGGGCTGTTACTATTTCAATGTCTTGAGACTGCCTGGTTCATTGGTTCAGATGGCTTTGGAACAGAACGGTTACAGTCAGAGTGCAGCCAGATACACTACCATTTGGAGAGCAAGTTTTATGATGAGGTCTGCAACTTGCATGGAACTCCTGACAGGACCCTTGTAAAGCAGACTAAACCCCTAGTTACATCTGAAAGGTGGGTTACATAAAGCAGGACAAGGATATGAGCAAACATCCTAATAGGAGCCCAATTTCCTTTGATCCCTTTTTAAAAAAATTAGTGAAAGAGAGGAGGGATCTCACACTGTTGCTAGATTGCAAATGAAGCTTGGCCATTGGAGTCCTTGATTTCTCCTGACAATATGGGGTAAGGTAAACCTAGACTGTGTGTTTTGTAGGAATTCTTGCAACAGGGCTTGAGGCTGTGAGGGCCTAGTAGGAACAGCACATAGTAATCATTCCCACTCATCTGACCCAAGAGATTAGGTGGACAATCAGAAGAGTGTTGTGTTTTTATTCTTACACACACAACATTGCAGCTCTCCTGCCAGACTAAGATATCAATGGACTTGCTGAATGACTCTGTATTGTCAAATGTCTGAGGATAATGCTGCTGTTAGTATTGCCTTGCTTCTTCCATGTTAGTGGGGTTTTGTAATCACTAGCTTTAATTGTCAAAATGACTCTTGAAAAAAGAGTTTCTGTGATGGGTTGTCTACATTCGTTTGGCTTGTGGGCATGTTTGTAGGCAACTGTGTTTTAAAAAGGGGGTTAATAGTTCTTTGAGAGTTTCACTCAATGTGTTTTGGTCATATTCATTCTCCCAAAACTCTTCCAGGATCTATCCCACCATCCCCACCCACCCACCTTTGTGTCTTTTGCCCTGTCAAAATCAATTTGTGCTGCCCAAATATTCTTGGATGTGTGGCTTTCCATTGAAGTGTGGGACACTTACCAGGACTACACTCTTAGAGAAAAACCGACTTTCCCTCTTCTTGCCAATAGTTCCAAGGCTATTGCGCCCAATTCTCTTCTTAAATTAATTAGTCAGTACATTAAATTTTAAAAGATTACAATTATGTAATTTATCCCTTTCCTTTCCTCCCTCTAAACCTTCCCATATATCTCATCCTATTCTCCCTCTAATTCATGACCTATTTTTCAGTAATTGTTAGTGTATGCATATATGTATATTACATTCATAAATATAACCTGATCCATCAGTATAATGTTACTTTTATGCATATTTTCAGAGCTGACCATTTGGCACTGGACAACTAATTGGTGTGCTCTTCGCTCTTTTTTATAGGAAGATTCTAGTTTTCATATGACTTTTTTGAAAGGTCTTTCATGTTATTTATTCCTCCTCATATTCCACCCCCTAACTGTCCTCTCCCTTACTCCAATTTAACCCTTCCTGTTACATTGTTCTGAAATATTGTCTTACTTACTTTAATTGATGTAGGAAGACCCATTCTACTTTAGACAGGCATATAGGCAGGGGTCCTGAATTGTATGAGTGGAGAAACTGAACTGAGTGCAGGCAAGCAAGCATGTGACCATTTCTTTCTGCTCTTGATCATGGGTGTGATATCCCCAGTTTTCTCAAGTTTCTGTTGCCATGACTTCCCTCAATAATGGACTTCCACCTGGAATGAGCTAAACCCTTTCTCTCCTAAGTTGCCTGTTGTAAGGGTATTTTATTACAGCGATAGAAATAAGTCTCTAATGGAATGTCCTGTTTCATTCTCTCTCTCTCCCTTCCTTCCTTTTCTTCCCCCTTTCCATCCCCTTTATCACTCCCAAATTTTGTTAAATGCTTATCTATTTCATTGATCTTTCTAAAAGCGAGTCTTTTACTTTTTTTGACATAATTTGGTCTTTTATTTTCAACCTATCAGTTTATGATCCATTCTTTATCATGTCTCTCCTTCTTTATTCCTATCTATTTTGCTCCCTTAAAAAGGACTCTTTAAATATAAGATTGTTATTGACTTAGGGCCTACATTTTTTTCTGAAACAGGGTTTCTCTGTGTAGCTTTGGAGCCTGTCCTAGAACTAGCTCTTGCAGACTGGGATGGCTTCGAACTCACAGAGATCCTCCTGTCTCTGTCTCCCAAGTCCTGGGATTGAAGGTGTGTGCCACCACCGCCAGGCTAGGGCCTACATTTTTAAAGATCATATATATCTTTGTTACTTCATTTTTATCAGTGGATTATTTGGAAGGGTACTGTTTAGTGTCTAAGTGGCTAAATATCTTCCTGTCATTTTTTCTTTTCTTTTGGAGCACTAAGGATTGAGCCTCAGCCCTTAAGCATATAAGGCAAACTTTCCATGAATTCAGGTTATATCCCCAGCCTCTTTTTTTTTGTCATTTTCCATTTTCAAACTCTTAGTTTGATTTCATTATTACCAGATAGCATGGTTGCATTTTTTAAAAGCATTGAGATTAATTTATGGCTTATAATATGTTCTTTGTAAATGTATGTTATGAATGTTCTTATGAATGGGTAGTTTAAAATAATGATCAGTAAGAGGGAAAAGAATCTTTCAGAGATGTTACCTTGACTTAGGTGGCAGACTTACGGAATTTGTCCTCAGATCTAAAGTCATAAATGCCTCATTTGCCTGAGGGCTGATCTACACCTCTGTCTGGCTTTGTTCCAACTATCAATACTAACTGCAAAGGAGCCTTGGAGAAGTCTCATACATTAATGTTTCAGGAGGCAGCACCAATGCATTCAGTGTTGGGCATAGATTTTGGAATTACCTTTTTACTCATATCTCATTTGCTGATCAGTAATTTAAGATCAATTTTGTTTGCATAAAGTACCACAGGGGGGATACACCCACATTCATTGCCAGGAAGGGTTTGCCATCATAGGTACCACAGAAGATCCAAAATGGCCCAAATCTGGGCTCCAGTTCTACTGATTTGTAGACTAAGAGGGATCCTGCATCTGTAGGAGGCTTCTGGGAATTGCAGCTGTCTGTCACTGGAACATGCTTGCTGTGATAGTGTTGTCTGAATGAGAATGGCCTCTATAGACTCATATACTTGATGACTTTGTACTCAGTTGGTGGAGCATTTTAGGAAGGATTATATGTGTTGTTGGAGGAGCTGTGTCACTGTGGATGGGTCTTAAGGTTTCAAAATGTCATACCATTCCCAGTGTTTGAAGGTGTCCCTCTGTCTCCTATTTACAGATCAAGATGTGAGCTCTCAGCAGCTTCTGCCACCATGTCTTTGCTTCACAATCACAGACTCTAAGTCTCTGAAACTATAAGCCAAATAGGCTTCCTTTATAAGTAGCCTTGGTCATTGCAATAGAAAAGTAACTGAAACAGGTAGTTTGAGTGAGATTGCCATAGTCTTGGACATTTGCATACTTAGTCTATACTCGACAGCTCTTTGGAAGGTTTAAGTATTGCCTTGTGGGAGGAACTATGTCACTGGACATAGGATTGAGAATTTAAAACAGTGGTTCTCAGCCTTCCAGATATCGTGACCCTTTAATACAGTTCCTCATGCGGTGGTAACCCCTAAACATAAAACTATTTCATTGCTACTTCATAACTGTAATTTTCTGCTGGTATGAATCACAATGTAAATATCTGATATGCAGGCTATGTGATAAGTGCCCCAAAGGGGTTGGGACCCACAGGTTGAGAACTGCTGGTTTAAAGCATCACACATTTCCCAGTATTCTGTCTCTGTTTCCTGCTTGTGGTTTCAGTTGCAAAATCTCAGCTTCTGCTCTGGATCCTATGCCTGCAGCCTGCTCCCCCAGTTCTGTAGTGAAGATCCTAGCCCTCTGGAACCAGAAGCCCAAATAACTTCTTTCTCCTATAAGTTGCCTTAGTCATGGAATTTCAGCATAGCAACAGACACGTAACTAATGTACTTGGTAATTTCAATAACACAGCAAATATGCAATGGCTTCCAATCATCCAAAGGCCTTGTCAACCATGGTTTCAGAATATTTTACCTATTTAAAGTCCAAGCTAGGAGACATGTCTTAGTCCGTGGGGCAGACATTCTATATCAGTATCAGAACAGGTTGCAAAGGGCTGTTAATCTCCTCTCTAACGTCTATCCATTGTTGTTTGACATACTTGCCCACATAGGAATGCAGAGGTGGCTACATTAATCAGTAACTCCCATAGGCTGACCTTCTACCCTTAGTATCTCTATAAGCCTTGACATGAGAAACAAACATCTTGAGTGTGGTATGGAAGCAGAACTGCTCATGCAGGAGCCTACCAGGAGACACATCTGTCTGTGACCCTGAAGACAAAAATAGAAGCCCTTTGTGTCAGTTATACATGCAAATAGCTGTGCTACTCAGTGTTAGCTCCTCCCAGTCACACGGCTGGATACAGCTGCATGTCTCCAACCCCATGCAGTGACTCCGTGCAACACTGTCAGGCATGTGGAAGAAAGCACACCCATTTGTGTGTGCAATAAGAGGCCCACTGACCCTTGTATGAGTGCCAACACTGGGAACTAAACTGAAATTCCCAGGAAAAAAACCAGTAAGAGCTGCACCTGTGTTAGAAAGTCTATGCAGTTAAACGACTAAGGAAAGTAAAAGTGCTGCAGACCAGAGCAACGTTGCTTTGAGCTTCTTTTGACTTCTTTGAAGACTGTTCATTGCTCACTCCATGTCTGACCTAACACTTTTGTGACTACCAAACTTTAAAATGTATTCTGAGCAAACCACTAGCTTTCAGCTACACAAAAACTAAGAATGTCACCAGATATCACCTGAGGCCTACAGCAAGCTCGAACCTGTGATGTGCCAATGTACATCAAGTTTCTTGAGGTACAACTTTGTTCTGTTACCATAGAAAAAATTTCATGAAAATGTTAACACAGTAGACCACGGTATTTAGGGTAACAAGAATCTGTGTTTCCAGATTCGCATTTGGCTCCAGAATAAACTCTTATTTCCTTTGAGTTGAGTATTATGATTTGTATCAAGAGGTCCAAGGTATTACTGCAAGACAGTCCAACCCACTCTGATAACAGACATGATCCACATTTGGTAGATCAAGAAGCTATGTTAGTTTTCTCATTATTGGGAAAGTACATCAGGCAAAAAGTGTTTTGAGGAGGAAGGGTTGATTTTGATTCACTGCTAGGAAGGTATGTGGTTGGGACTCCACATCTCCTCATAGATTCATCACTTTTGCAAAAAGGAAGGATGCAGAGAGAGGGGAGTGCCAGTTCTCAGCTGCCTTTCTCCTTATCCCCTTGTAATTCAGTCCAACCCCCCAGCCCAATCCCATGGGATGGTGAATTACACATTCAAGGTGTGCTGTTTTGCTGTAGTTAATTCTCCCTAGGACCTCCCTCACAGATACATCCAAATGCATAGCTCACTAGTGTACTAGCAATTTTTAGATTCAAAATGGTTGCTAAAAAGAGGATTAATGATCATACTAGCCCACTAACCACAGACCAAACTGTAAACTCAGTTGGAATATTGCCCATGATATAGTAGGACTAGGGCATTTCTCCTCTGTCTATTGGTCTGAGGTCCTTAATTCTGAGAGACTTCATTCTATTTTCTGTGCATGGTCCTTTCTGCCTTCAAACTCAGCAAGTTTTGAGTCATTCTCATGAGTTGTATTTCTTTCACTTACCCTTTTGCTGCTAAGACAATGAAACTACTTTGAAATGGCTATTCTGGTTCGGTCACACATTCCCGGGTAATCTTAAGGTCAGCTGACTCGGGTCTTAAATTACATCTGTAAAAGTCTGCCCAGGGAAACCTATATTAATGTCTTATTGAGTAATCTGAGAATGGAAACTCTTAGGGCAGCTTCAGCATCTTCCTTCTTAGCCTCAGAAATTCATATCCATATAACATGGAAATGATAAGGCATCCTCATTTAAAGTCACGAGTTTTTCTCCACAACATTATCAATTTAATGTTCAAAACCCATAAAAATCCATTTAGCTCTAATGTGCCAAATCGTACCATGTAAGTCATGAACATGAGATATGGTTGGAGGTCCAGATCCAGTCTCTGAAGCATACCTTTGAGAGCATGGTCCGTCTCTGTCTGTGGACATGCAAAACTGAAGAGTTGTGTTTGCTACCAGCACTCTCAGCTTTCAGTGCTGAGGTGTGTGTGTGTGTGTGTGTGTGTGTGTGTGTGAAGGTTAGAGGACAACTTGCAGGATTTATCTCTCTCTTTCTGTCATGGGGGTTCTAGGGATTTCACTCATATCGTTAGGTGGCAAATGGCTTCATCCACTAATCTATCTCATCATAAGCCCCTATGTCATTTTATTTAATGATTTTTTTTCATATAGCACAGTTTTTGTGACATGTATTGCTATCCATTCTGTAGCTAGCACATTTTTGTATCATGTATTGCTATCTATTCTCAAATATTATGTCTCTTATTTGTAGTACATTTCTGGTTCCATTTAATTTAATTACAATAACTGGTACCTTATAGCTTTAGTATGAAATTTTACTTCTGCTATTTTTATTTCTCTGTTTTTTGCTGCCTTTCTATGGGTTTCATTTATATACAAATATGCTACTATTTCATTAATTCAAACACAATTTATAAGAAAATATAAGTATATGTTCCAGTAGGAGTATAATCCCTGGTCTGGTACCAAGTCATCATATATGTTTGCAATGAAAAAGAAACTTTCAAGTTAAATCATTTGTAATTAGAACTTTAATCCCAAGGGTTGTCCCAAACATTACAAATGACAGCATGGAGGGAGAGGGGACACTTGCGTACTAACTCATAAACTCAGCTCCACAAGAACCTTCAAATTGGAAGTACAATAGTCTTTTGAAATCTCAAATTTCCAAAGAAAGACTATTACAAGCAGCTATGTATTCATATATAGCTATCATATTAGGAACCTATGACCTAAACAATGGTGAAGTGTCATTCAATTTGTTGGATTCTATGCAATTTATAACTATGCAACCTTTGCACAGAGTGAATACTAGTTGGATATTTCAACAAAACTTGGCTGTAGTCAGTGGTTCAACTTTATTTGTTAGCTGTGTTCAAAAGCTTTTAAAGAGCACTTAGCCATCCACAACTGCATATTACATTCCAGCTATGAAAGAAATTAAATCTCTGCTCAATGGCTGCCATTTTGTTTCAGCATGTCACACTGCAGGTTGAGCAGGACTTAGAGGTTTAGTTCAGTCTGTGTGAAATTAAAGTTCATAACAAATCCAATCTTCCTTAAGGAAATTCTGTAAAGTAACAATATTTTAAGTATTACATGCCTTATATACACCATTTAAAACCATAAGGAATTATATTCTATGTGGTTTCTGTTCCAAGAGACAAACCTGAGCAGCTAAAATATTTCAAAATGAACTAAGCTTATGAAATTTCAAACAAAACTTAAAATTTCTGTCTATACTCCTGTTGAACGAAGTTATTTTCTTTATACCAGCTCTCTTGAAAACTGTTCTATTACTTTTTTTATTTTACCTAGATGGGCTACCAGACCTAAAGTAGACTGTGGATAGCTGTGACTTTATCTCCCAAGGTAGTGACCTCACTCTTCTATCTCTGGTTGCAAGACATGGAGAGAAAGTTCCTAGGTGAGGAAGAAACTAGAGGAAGAAGACCCCCAAGCCCGGAGTAGCCACTCTCCCTTTCTCCCTCTCAGGGTCTGGATCTATGATGTATAACATTATTTTAAAATGCATTACATTTGTTTATTATGTGGAACATTTGTTTAATGATGTAAAGATGTGTTGCATTCTTTTATGTTGCATTTGTTTAACTCTGTGAAGCTGTGTTACTTTGCCTGTCTAAAACACCTGATTGGTCTATTAAAGAGATAATGGCCAATAGCAAGGCAGGAGAAAGAATAGGCGGGGCTGGCAGGTAGAAAGAATAAAAAGGAGAAATCTGGGGAGAAAAGATTAAAGAATGAGAAAAGGAGGAGGGGAAGATGCAAGGGGCCGGCTACCCAGCAACACAGTCAGCCACAGAATAAGAAGAAAAGAAAAACTATACAGAAATAAAGGTAAAATCCCAGAAGCAAAAGATAGATGGGATAATTTAATTAAGAAAATCTGGCTAGAAACAAGCCAGGCTAAGGTAGAGCACTCATAAGTAAAAATAAGCCTCCGTATATGTGTGTTTATGTGTGTGTGTGTGTGTGTGTGTGTGTGTGTGTGTGTGTGTGTGTGTGTGATTTATTTGGGAGCTGGGTGGCAGACCCCTCAAAGAGCAAAAAGTAAGAGTAAAAACCCCCAACAACACTATGGACATCTCAATAGCCTGCTGTGCTACATGTTTGATATTTAAATTAAAATGGTGCTTGTTTGGGAGAACTCAGCAGAAGACTTAAATTTGTTTTTATCATGAAATGTTTTTCTTTCTCCTAATGTGATTAATAGTTTTATTGGGTCTAGTAGTCTGAACTTGCATCTGTAACAGTGTCTTAAAGCTTGTAGAACACATATCCAAGTCTTCTTGTTTTCAGTGTCTCCACTGAAAATCAGAAAACAGGCCTGCTTTTATATGTGACTTGGTCTTTTTGCCTTGCCATTTTTATTTTATTTTTTAAATATTTATTTATTTATTACGTATACAATATTCTGTTTGTGTGTATGTCTGCAGGCTAGAAGAGGGCACCAGACCTCATTACAGATGGTTGTGAGCCACCATGTGGTTGCCGGGAATTGAACTCAGGACCTTTGGAAGAGCAGGCAATGCTCTTAACCACTGAGCCATCTCTCCAGTCCCTGCCTTGCCATTTTTAATATATTTTCTTTGTTCTAAACATTTAGTGTTTTGATTATGTGCCATGGGGAATTTCTGTTCTCAGACTATTTGTTGTTCTGTATGCCTATTATACCTTGAGAGACATAATTTTCTTTAGATTGGGGAAATTTTCTTCTATGATTTTTCTTAAGAACATTTTCTATGTCTTTGACCTGGGTTTCTTCTTCTTCCTCTGTACCTACTATTTGTACATTTGATATTTTCTTAGTGCCCCATATTTTATGAGTGTTTTTGAGTGACCTATCTATTTCTTCTACCTCGTCTTCAAGATGTGTAATTCGCTCTTTTACTTCATTCAATCTTATCTCTGAGCCTTTTGTTTGACTACCTGAGTTTTTCATTTTGAGTTTTATTTCAGCTTGAGTTTTCTTTAGAGATTCTATTTTTTGTTAAGTTCTACTTTCATAACTTGAATTGTTTTCATTATTTCATACAACTGTTTGTGTTTTAATGATCTTCATTGTAGCACTTATTCATAGTCTCTTTAAGGTCCTTGAACATATCCATAATTGCTATTTTGAAGTTCTTATCCCTTACTTTAGTTAAATTGGCTTTCTCAGGGCATCTGACAATGGGGTGCAGATTTCTGGAGGAGGCGTTTGTCTTGGTTGTTGATGTTTGTGTTTTTAAAATGGGATATAGGTATCTTAAGTTATGACATTTGTATTTTTCTTGGTGTGAATATCTGATCTCACCTTTGTTGACTGAATGTTTGGTTCTTTGGTTGCTGTCACGCCAATCTGATGTGTTGTGGATCAGCAGAATGAAGATTAGTTTTCCATCTTGTGGCCACTCTGGGTTTCAAGTTTCATACCCCAAAGCCGTTTCAGATGGGTGCAGGGGCTTGGGTGGGTGATAAGGAAGCATGCAGGGGAAGGGAACTGACTCTGGAGGTCTCTTAAACAGGGCTCAATGTCCAGCTTCATGAAGGGGAACATATACAGAAGTAGGTGCACCCTGGATATGGCCACAGATGGCAGGAGTCTCAAGGGAATGGAGATAGGCTGGAATAGGGGGCTGATACATGCAGTAGTAACTGACCTAGGGGTACCCAAGAGAGATGAGAATGGAAGAGGAGAAGGGGGTACAGGTAGCCAGCCTGCTTAGGTGCTAGCCAAGTGTGGTGGCTATCCTTGGTAGAGAGTGGTCCTGTGTTTGGTGGGGAGTCATATAAGCCTGGAGATGGGCATGGGAAAATGGCTGAGGCAGGTAGTGAAAAAAACCTAGGGAGACCCTAGTTTCACTCTAAGAATAGTGGCTGAGTGGTGTGAGAGGTCCTTC
This sequence comes from Dicrostonyx torquatus, assembly GCA_028555095.1. NCBI lineage: Eukaryota > Metazoa > Chordata > Mammalia > Rodentia > Cricetidae > Dicrostonyx > Dicrostonyx torquatus. Next base: position 381,105 of record JAQHUG010000458.1, on the reverse strand, counting down.
TGTCTATGCGCAGCTTTCATTGGTTAATGAATAAAGAAACTGCCTTGGCCTGTTGATAGGGCAGAACTTAGGGAGGTGGGGAAGATGGAACTGAATTATGGGAGAAAGAAAGCAGAGTCAGAGAGATGCCATGGATCCGCCAAAGACAGATGCTGGGAATTTTCTCCGGCAGGCTACTGCCATGTGGTAATACACAGATTAATAGAAATGGGTTAAATTAAGATGTAAGAATTAGCCAATAAGAAACTAGAGCTAATGGGCCAAACAGTGATTTAATTAATACAGTTTCTCTGTGATTATTTTGGGGCTGGGTAGCTGGGAACCAAACAAGTGGCCATTCTCCTACAAATTAGGGCCCAACATGTGAGAACGTTGAGCACTGAAGACACTCCACTTGGAGCTTGTTTTCTTCTTGGCAAAACTGGCCTTTGGGCAAGTAACTGACAATGCCTCAACCACTGACAAGTTACATAGTATCCAGAAATGGATAAGCAGGACTGTCAAATCTTGCCAAGACAGGGTAAGATGGTTTTGAAAATTTTCCTGCCTCTGAAAATGGTCTGTCAGTTACGATAGGCCTTAGCCAAAGTTGGTTGCTTCAACATTGCAAAATGAGACTTTGGGTAGCTCAGGTAGCTAATTGTCTCCGTCATATATTGCTCGCTTTGGAAGCTACTTGATTGTACTGCTTGCCTGCTCAAGTAATATTATCTCCCTTGATGGGGTTGAAGATTAGATAGTCATAGATACTGTACTCTTATGATCTAGCCAAGCCATTTCCTATACGTGACTCCATAGGATAAAATGTTTATTAAAACATTTAGCATGTTTCTTGCTTAATATTGTTTATGCTGGTTATAATTCTAATTATACTTGACATCTGTTCCTGGTGTATATAGTTTTGTATTGGGTTTGGAACTCTCTTATTTAAACAAAAGGGGGAGGTGCTGTGGGAGCTCCTTCTGCTCCTTCAGACAATAGCCTTTAAGATATCAGCCCACTGGGCTGGAGAGATGGCTCAGAGGTTAAGAGCATTGCCTGCTCTTCCAAAGGTCCTGAGTTCAATTCCCAGCAACCACATGGTGGCTCACAACCATCTGTAAAGGGGTCTGGTGCCCTCTTCTGGCCTGCTGGCATACACACAAGCAGAATATTGTATACATTATATATACATATATATATATATATGTATATATATATATAAAAGTTCTTTTAAAACAAAGATATCGCCCACTTGGGCATGGTCTCTTTTGCTTTAAAAAGCAGGGGTAGCCCTGTCCTCTCTTGCTTCTAGCTCCCACTTCCGTCTGCTAGATTCTGTTTCTGCTCGTGCAGAGGACTGTTATCTAGGATAGTGATTTGTAAGTTTTCCCCTTAAATAAATAACCCTTTAATTATTCATAATTCTGAACTGGTGTGGGACTGTTTTGTGACTTACATCATCATCTGAGTCCCAAGGGACCTACTTTTATTTTTTAACATTCTGTCTGTGATCTTCCCTGAAGAATTTCTTCTCTGATCATGCCTTTTTGCAGTTCTTTATACTCCTTGGATTTAGATGTCTCCTTTATTCTCTAAGTTTGAGAAATGTTCTGCTATACTTTTACTACATTGTCTATCTATTACATTCGATTTTACCTCTACTCTTCTGCACCACTAATTGTACCTAGAGGTACATCTGCCTGAAGTTTAGCTATGGGGACTGATGAAACTTTGTGTTGATTGTCCAATGGAGTCACTGATGTGATCTTGTCAGTGTGCCAATAGGACCAAGGTTGGGGCTGGAGGCTGAGTTCTGAGAAAACATGGTATAGTCAAAACATTTGTTACCTCTGGCTTCTGTGAACCCACTGGAGGAGTGAGAAAATACCAAACATCAGATCCGTCAAAGTCTGTCTATTATCAGGGGGCTGTGGATAGAGCTATGAGCTCAAAGTAACCTCTGAGACCACAGCAATACAGACTCTAGATCCTAAAATGACCACTGGAATCTCAAGCATCAGAAAGCCACATCCTCACTGATCTTAGAGACTACTGGAAAAGCCCAGTCTCTCAGGAAACCCTAGGCACACTGGGTGTCAAGGCTTAGATTCTGTATTTACCTCAGTGGTCACTGGGAATGAGAGCTTATTGTAGGGTGCTTTCTGGTCTGACAGAAGCCAAAGACCTGAAGGCCATGTACTCTCTGGTCTTGCAAAAGCCGGAGGCCTGGTCACCCCTTGCTTTCTGGTCCTGAAGAAATCAGAGGCCTAGTCTTGCAGTACTCTTTGTTATGGCTAAAGCCAGATTCCTTGAAATTTAAAAAAAACCTCTAAATATATAAAATGCAAATTACTAGATGAACAAGAGTTGAAATAACATGATTTTTTTGTTTGTTTTGTTTTGTTTTTGTTTTTGCTTTTTTCAAGACAGGGCTTCTCTGTAGCTTTGGAGCCTGTCCTGGAACTAGCTTTTGTAGACCAGGCTGGCCTCAAACTCACAGAGATCCACCTGCCTCTTCCTCCCGAGTGCTGGGATTAAAGTCGTGTAACACCACCGCCCAGCGATATATCATGATTGAAGAATCACTTGCAAATTGTGTGGGCTATTTTAATTTTGTAAAAAGAAAAAAAAAACCTTCAAGGTATTGGTGAGTTTACTCCATTAGAATTTCACAACAGAAACTACCTTGGATAGACTTCCTCCTCAAGTCTTTTTAGCTTCTATTCTTCTTGCCTTTCCTCTTTCTCCACATACTACTTCTCTTTTATCTGCCCCTCTGAAGTCCTGTTAAAAGCCTATCAGTACTTTACACTTTCCTGTATGGAAAAATTTAGTTTTGATCTAGTTTATTCTTATATATTTTATCTAGCATTTACTATACAAGTCACAAATTAGGAAGCTGTATTTTATAGTATTGAAGAAAGATGACATTGAAAATGGAAGGCTTACTTGTCAGATGTCTGTGTCTGTGTGTGTGTGTGTGTGTGTGTGTAAAATAAGGACTCCAATCTATACAAGAATAACTAAGAGATTTTCAGTGGAAAGTTTCTGCAAACAAGGAAGGCTCACATCATTAATGAGATAAGGGACTGATTGTCTCTGCTTGTCATTAGAGAAGAGGTGGCAGCTCTTTTTTTATGAAGTTGAGAAGAACGTAAGTAAAGACATAAAGATGATAATGGTGAATGTAAATGATTTTATAAACAACAGATAATACATGAGCATTTATAGCCTTTTGATTTTAAATTCTTAATAGTTTATATATTCCATGGTGCTCCTATTACTTTAATATTACCTTAGTTTTGTTACTTTTTCCAAAAAAATTTCCAACCATAAAAATGATCTGACTTTGATTTTTGAGAAGGTAATATAGGCACACATATCTATATTTTTGATGCTAACTACAACTAAAGTCCCAGATATTATGTGTAAAACAAATATAATAATACAATAAAATGTTGCAGAATAATCTTTTTGTACACTGTGAAGATGTGTCACTAGGATTGGTTAAATAAAAAGCAAAATGGCCAATAGCTAGGCAGGATTTTCAGGGCAGAGAAAATGCTGGGAAGAAGGCTGAGATGCTGAAAGATGCAGAGGAAGCAGGACATGCAGGAGCAGAGCACAAGTGAAGTGGCAGGATATAGATGAATAGAAATGGGTTTAAGTTATAAGAACTAATTAGAAACAAGACTAAGTTATAGGCCAAGCTTTCATAATTAATAAGAAGTCTCTGTGTCATGATTTGGAAACTGGCTGGTGGGACCCGATACAATGAAAGATACAAAGAAGAAGAAAAGATATGGTCTTAAGCCATAAGAAAAGACACAGTGATGAGTTCTATACATTTCTTTTTGTCAAATACATCCCAGTTGGGGTATTAGAAAAAGTAGCAAAACATAAAAGACAACTTATGCAGACAATAGAGCCTTCTAAATTCTTGCTTACTCAGCCAAGGAACCTGGAAAAAAGGGCTAACATAATACTTTTAGATAGTAATTGCTTTTTTAAAAAAGGCAAACATCACTGAAAAACAATGGCTCCATTCTTCCCAGCAAAGGCAAGGTATAAAATATAGTAAACTGAAAGTAGATGTAAAATAAGGCATTATAAGAGGAGAAGGTAGAGAAGAGAAAGATTTCTTGAAATTGGGGATAAATGAAAAGAAATCAGAGGTAGAAATGACTGAACATGAAAAATAAATCTTTGGAAAACTGGAGAACCATAAAACAGAAAGAGGATGGGGCTTGAATGTATTTGAAAAAAACTCTCTCAAGTTTGAGAGAGGTCATAAGCCCCTTTATTCAATAATAATTCCATATGAAATAAACTCAAAGAATTATAGTCAAGACATACCAAAGTCAATATCTAAAAACCAGACAAAAATATCTTGAGATCACTGAGAAAGAAATTAAACATTACCTATACAGAAAAGTTGATTCAGTGACAGCAGCTGCTCTCAACTGAAGACACACAAGAGATAAAGAAGTGCTGTATCAATTTCAAAGGGCAAGAGAAAAAACATTGCAAACTTAGAAACCCATATCTTTCAGATATTAAGGGAAGAATTAGATGAAAGAAAACTAAGAAAACTATTCACTAACACCTCTACCCTAAACGAAAGGTCAAAAGTCTGCAATATGGCTCAGTGAGTAGAGGCATTTGCCATCAAGCCCAAAGACCTGAGCTTAAGCCACATTGTAGAAGGAGAGAATTGACTTCTGTAAATTTTCTATGACTCCACATGTATGCTGTGTAACAAGTACACACACACACAAACACACATACGTACGCACACACATGCACACATGCAGAGGCATGCACATAAAATTTTTTTAAAGGCATGGTAGGAGGAAGTTTCTCACATACAAAGAAAGTGATAAAGCAAGGAACAAAAGAACACTCTTTTTAAAAAAGGAAAGAAACTATGAACACAACAAACAGAAACATGACTAAACAAACAGACTCCTTCTCTCCTTGAGTTACTGCTATTGTGTTTAATGGTTGAAGCAAAACTTACAATGCTAGCTGATGTTTTCCAAATGTATGTAGAGGAAATATTGAGGTGGTAACTTTATAATCAAGAAGAATACAGCAATGCAGAGGGCAGAAAGATGTTTGCAATTGACTTGCATTGATAAAATTGTACCAGAATCCTAGGATAAGCTATGCTATGTGTATATATTATAATGTCACTAAAACCATATATATAGGTACATCCAAAATCACTAGATGGATTGAAATTGAATATAAGAATATACATGAGAGCATTTTGTGTATGTAGGGGAAGTGAGAGTCTGAGGCAGCTGAATCCACAAAGAGAAGATAGCCCTATCAGGGTGTGTGGGTTTGAGTCTCCATATTTACTTTCCCCCTTTTTATTAACTAATTTCCATGACACAAACTAAGTACATATTTAACATTTGGGTTTATGTATACAGCACATTTACTAAGCTATGCATAGAGTCAAGTTCCTATTAAGTCAAATGACAAAGCACCTGAAAAGGAGATTCAAACGCATCCTGTGGGTAGCTTCATTCTTATTGCCCACCTCAGCAAAGCAGTGTTTGGAAGCTTGACGTTCCATTTATTTACATTATTGGTTTTTTCCCTATGGATAGGACTTTTGTAGCCTCATCAGGGACTTGGAAAGTCATGGGAGCAGAAAGAAGGCCCTAAAGCAAACAGTTCTTTCAATCATGTCAGAGTGCTTATTGCTGTTTCTTTCTCCCTGACAACTAAAGAGCAGGGACAGTGATGTCCTTGACAGGCACCAGATGCTCATGCCCTCTTTGCTATATGCATTGACAAGAGTTTGTACTTGGCATCTGGAGGCCTGATTAAATGGGGTCTGCATGGATATTGCCACCTCTTGGGCTAGGGAGAGACGGAGGTGGCACAAGTGCCCCCCTCAGATCTCGCCATTTCCTGGATCACTCTGATTCATAATCTCTGGAAATGTACACACCAACACATGAAGCAGAAGCAGGTAGTCAGCATCTTGTCTTCACAAGAGACTTTGAGACTCTGCATTTCTTATTTAGGATATCAAAATGCAGTGTGATTCTTTTTCATTGACATGTAAGGTTAAGGGACCAAGGAGTGGCAGAAAAGCAAGACATGAGCACTATAAAGGGGACATAGGGAAAATGGAATGAGGGCTTTAACTGGGGATAGGGTAAGAGAGGGTAATACAGATGGAATGGAAAAAAGAGGGATAAATAACACCAAGGATGTTAAAAAAAACAGGAATTGTATTATTTTATGTCCTCCTAAGTAAGACCAAGACAGTGATATCATCAGTTGACATGACAGCATGTTTGGGGAAAATCTTACAAGGCCTCACCCCTAGATGAAAAGCTACAAACAATTAAGACTGCTGAAAGAGAAAGAACCAGTCTTCCCCAGGAATGAGCCCCTAACTACTTATCCAATATCAAATGGCCAACCATATAGAAATGCAAACAGCACTAAATGGACTAAATGGCTGTATTTATAATTTTTTATTTCTTTATTTTATTTTATGTGTTGTGTTTTATCTGCATTTATGTCTGTGTACCATGGATATGCCTGATGCCTTTGGAGGCCAGAAGATGATGTTGGATCCTCTGGAACAGGAGTTACTGATTATTGTGAAATATTTGTACACTGTGTGAAGGTGTATTGCTGTGATTGGTGAAATAAAAAGCTGAACAGCCAATAGCTAGGCAGTCAGTAGAGGCGGGATTTCCAGGGAGAGAAAGAGGAGGAGAATCTAGGTTCAGAGGAGATAATAACCAGAACCTTAAAACAACTCAGATGCCCCTCAACCAAAGAATAGATAAAGAAAATGTGGTACATTTATGCAATGGAGTACTACTCAGTGGTAAAAAAAATAATGACATATTGAAATTTGCAGAAAAATGGATGGATCTAGAAAAAACCACATTGAGTGAGGTAACCCAGATCCTGAAAGACAAATATCATATGTATTCACTCATAAGTGGCTTTTAGACATAAAGCAAAGAAAAACTAGCCTACAGTCCACAACCCAAGAGAACCTAGGCAACAAAGAGAACCCTACAAGAGATATACATGGGTCTACATAGGAAGTAGAAAAAGACAAAAACTTCTGAGTAAATCGGAAGTGTGGGGGTCATGAGAGAGGGTAGAAGGGGAGAGGAGAGGAAGGGAGGGGAGAGGAGAAAAATGTATAGCTCAATAAAAACAATAAAAAAGAGCTAGTTAAAAACAAGCCTAAGTTAAAGGCCAAGCTTCATAATTAATAAGTCTCTGTGTCATTATTTGGGAGTTGGCTGGTAGGACAAAGACTTGTTACAACTGATGGTTGTAAGCTGTGATGTAGATGTTGGAAATTGAACATGGGTCTTCTAGACAAGCAGTCTATGCTCTTCTTAGCTGCTAAGCTATTTCTCCAGCCCAACATTGTATTTATCTAATGCTCTCTAGGCCTGCTTTTTTTCCTAACCCCTTGGGACCTTAACTAATTTCTTAATGACAGCCATTCTTTTTTTTTTTTTTTGGTTTTTCGAGACAGGGTTTCTCTGTAGCTTTGGAGCCTGTCCTGGAGCTAGCTCTTGTAGACCAGGCTGGACTCAAACTCACAGAGATCCACCTGCCTCTGCCTCCCAAGTGCTGGGATTAAAGGCGTGCGCCACCACTTCCCGGCATGACAGCCATTCTTAATGGGGTGAGGTGATATAGGAGAGTAGTTTTAATTTACATTTCCCTGATGGCTAGGGATACTGAACACTTTAAAATATTGGCCATTTGTGGGTTTTTAAAAAACTGTGTATTCAACTCATTACCTCATTTGTTGATTGGCAGTTTATGTTATGTATACATGTAGTATAATAAAGAAACTTAAAAGAAATAAAAATAGAAAAATTAAATAAAATTGGAGATAAAATTTGAAAGAGGAATCTGACAAATTTTTGGAGAGACTGTAGGGAAAGACAAATACATTATTCATTGCTTGTGGTAGTTCAAATTGATAAAGTCATTATGGAATGAGTTTGGAGGCTTTCCTCAAACAATTAAAATAGAGTTACCATATGATCCAACTATTGCATTCCTGGGTATGATATTTTCACCTTCATGTTTATTGTTGATTTTTTTCACCATAACAAATAAGTGAAATCAACTTAGTTATCCATCAGCAGATGAATAAACAATAAAAATCTGGCACATATATAAATAAGATGGAATACTACTCAGATAAAAAGAAAAATTAAACATTTAATTTTCAGAGAAATGAATAGATTTTAAATGTATAATATTAAGGTCACACAATCCTCAAAAGAGAAAAAATGTGTATATTTTTCCTTATGTGCAAATCCTAATTTATACTATATATATCTTATATATACATTATATATGATGCACAATATATTTATGTATTACATATATGTGTGTTTGTAAACAAATGTACATGCATGTAGCAAGAATATCAAGAAAGGATAAATATTAGGTGATGAGGAAGGATATCATGCAGGTAAAGGACATATGAGTTGTGAAAGAGGATTAATTGCATATACAGTTTTAAGTTCTGTCATTACTTTTTGTGGTGGGTGGATAAGTGCATAAAAATGTAACTAATAGTGAAGTATAATTGATAGTGAAATTCCAAAACTTCAGAATTCTAGCCATATACAAGTTCAGTGAGATGTACAGATTTCAAGTCTAGCTAATCTCACTGCATATTGGTGGGCCTGCTTGTAGAGGTTTAGGATGTGTGGCCTTGCTGGAGGAAGTACGTCACTGAGGATGGGCTTTGAGAATTTAAAGCCTTGCTCCACCTCTAGTTCTTTCTCTTTGCTTCATGCCTTTGTTTGAGATGTGTTTTCTCAGCTTCATGCTTCTGCTATCATGCCCTCATGGATTCTGATCCCTCTGGAACCATAAATAAAAGTAAACTCCTCCTTTAGCTCACTTTTTGTCATGGTGTTTTATCACATCAAAAAGAAAAGTAACTAATGTATTCATTGCTGAGTTCATCAGGTTCCAGTGGATAGCACTAAATCCATGGTTACAAATACAGCCCTGTCTAATCTCAGTGGGATAAAAAAAAACCCAAGAAAATAGATATCCTTGAATGCTTGAATGTGTGGGAGAGATTTGTGGAGATGAGGAAGAGTTGACAGGTATGATGGGGAAGTGGGGAATGAGAGTCAGTATGCATTGTGTACATGTGCAAAGTTATCTAAGAAGAAATTTGATGAAAAATAAAAAAGCAAAATACATATTTGCATTCGTGTGTTTATTGAAGCTTTACTTACTATAGCAAAAAAACTTAAGTGTCTATCAACTAAATGATAAGGGATAATGAATGGATAATAATATGTAGTATAGTTTCCAGCATAAAAAGATGGCATTTCACAATTTGTGAGAACATTGATGAAAATGGAGAACAAACCATACACAGAAAGGCAAATCATACATAATTACACAATATGGGTAATGAAGCTACACTATATATGAAGGGAGGTTATGAGTTATCTAAGCAAAGTTGAAGATATTATGAGACCCACAAAAAGGAATTGAATAATGTAAACAAAGGAAATATAAAGGGGCTCAAAGTGGCACACAAATAAAACATAAAGAAGGCATTGATAGCAGAAATTATGAACAAAAACTGTATATGAAACACAGAAGACAGCAAGATGGCTTATCATGCAAAGGTACCAGATATCAAGCCTATCAACCCGAAATTATCCACAGAAACCACATCTTTGAAGGAGAGAACAAATCATGAAAATTGTCCTCTGGCTTCCACACACATGCCATGGCAATACATGTCCCCCCAATATAAATAAAGTATAATTAAAAAAATAAGGAAGCCAGTTTGGCAGGAGAGATGGCTCAGAAATTAAGAACACTTACTACTCTTTCAGAGCACTGGAGTCCAGCTGCTAGCATCCACACTGGCACTACTGTCTATAACTCCAGCTCCCAGGATCTACTGACCTCCATGGGCATTTGTATACATATGCATGTACATACAGACATGCATATACATACAGACATACACAAATACGTATGATAAAAAATTTTAAAAAGCCATTCTAAAAAGACACAAAGTAAAAAAGTTGGATCACCATAATATCAGAGAAAATAATATTTAAGTTAAAGTAATTTACAGGAAACAGAAGGATTTCATATGATAATAAAGTGACTAATTCATCAAGAAGATATAACAGTCATAAACCTATATTCACCAATCAAAAAGTCCCGGAAGTACTAAGCAGTAACTGCCAAAATACAAGAGAAAAATAGACAGTGATGCAATAAGTACTTACGATTTAAGTACTCTGTTTTCAGTAGTGTATATAACAGACAGGATTTGAACAAAATTATTCAGCAACTATACTTCAGATATATGGAACGTTGTGGTGATATTTTGTTTGTGATATAACAAATAAAACTTGCCTGAGGGGCAGAGTGTGGAGTGTGTCACTACTTAGCCATAGAGGCCAAGCAGTGATGGCACACAACTTTAATCCCAGCACTCAGGAGGCAGAGGCAGGGGGATCTCTGTGAGTTCAGGTCCACCCTTGGCTACACATGACTGAATCTGTCTAAAAGAGAAACAGAGCTCACACAAAGGTGATCGCAGCCCTTGGGATCACATGCCTTTAGTTCCAGTACTAGGGAGGTAGAGACAGAGGGATATAGCTGTGCAGAGAGAGGAATATAAGGCAGGAGGAGACAGAAGCTCAGGCATTCAGTCTGAGGATTCCTGGAGACAGGTTATTTCCCACTTTGGTCTGAGGATTCAGTAGAGGTAAGAACTAGTGACTGGCTGCTCTGCCTCTCTGATTTTTCAGCTTTCACACCCTAATATCTTACTCCAGGTTTCATTATTAAGACCAATTAGAATTCGAGATACATCACATTCTCTGGGATAAACTTCTAAGTCACTAAATAAGCCTCAGTAAGTTTACAAACATTAGCACTATATGTGGTGTCTTTTCTAAGTATAGCAGAATGAAGCTGCATGTTAATAAGAAGAAAGCTGGAAATTTTGCCAATCCATGGAATTTAAACAAACTCTTAAATAGTCAAGAGATCAAAATAAAAATCACAATAAAATGAGAAATTATTTATATGGTGGTTTGAATGATAATGACCACCATAGGCTCATATATTTTTAAACTTGGTCCTCAGTTGGTGAAACTGTTTGGAAAGGATTAGAAGTTGGGACCTTGTTGGAGGAGGTGAATCACTGGGGCACAGGCTTTGAAGTTTCAAAAGGCTCATGCAATTCCCAGTTAGCAACCTCTGCATCCTGCTTGTGGATTAAGATGAACTCTCAGGTACTGCTCTAGAACTGTGCCTGCCCATATGCTTTCTTGTTTCCCACCATGATGGTCATGGACTCTACCCTTCTGAAACTGTGAGCCCCAAATAAACTCTTCTCTAAATTGCCTTGGTCATGGTGTTTTATGATAGGAACGGGAAAGTAACTTTCATCACTTACAGATGAATGGAAATGGAAACACAACACACTAAAATTTATGAGATATACTGGAGCAATATTAGTGGAAAATTTATAGGAGAATATGGCAATATTTAAAGCAGAAAGATTTTTAAAATAACCTAACAATGCACCTCAAGAAATTCTAAAGATAAAATCAAACTAAAACCAAGGCTAGTAAGAAGAAAATAATAAACATTAGAGTGGTATTAGATAAAATGGATAACACTAAAACATTAGAAATAATAAATGCCCCATTTATTTCTTTTTTAAAAAGATTTATTTATTCATTATATATACAGTGTTCTGCAGGCCAGAAGAGGGCAACAGATCTTACTACAGATGATTGTGAGCCACCATGTGGTTGCTGGGAATTGAACTCAGGACCTCTGGAACAGCAGGCAGTGCTCTTAACTGCTGAGATATCTCTCCAGCCCTCCCCGTTTATTTCTTTAAAGACAGAAAACCGACAGAATTGCTAAGAATACTAAAATTAAAATTTGGAATATTGTTACTGATATTACGGAAATAACATTGATGAAAGGAGAGTTATTATTACAATTCACTGTAGACTCCACCCTCACTTTTAGATAACTTTTACTAATATTACTCCTCCAAATGAGTGAATTTCTGGGAATGCACCAAGTCTTTAAAAGAAGACACCCAACATCTAAATACACCTATAATCAGGAGACTGAATTAGCATTCAGGGACCCTGCATCAAAGACAAACTGGGGCTCATTTGGCTTCACTGTTGAAATTTTCAAATATTATCAAGACAGGCCCTTGTTTATAGCCCAGGCTGGCTGGGAACTCAAGATCCTCTGCCACTCAAGTGCTGGAACTGCAGGTGTGCACAATTCTTCCTGGCCGAATTGTACCAAATGTTTAAAGAGCTCAAACTCTTAATGATAAAAATCTATAAGTAGAAATACAGCTGCACTCATGCTCAGAAGTAGAAAATAAAAATTATTTACCTAACAATTGGAACAAAGAAAAGATCCATGTATGATACGAACATTGTAGTATAAGTGAACTAATATTTTCCTTGAAAATTATATCTTACAAATTTTAAACATAATTTACCTTAAGGTATATCAAATACCTATGAAAGATCATTATAAACAAAAATTATTTTAAGTATTAATGCAAAATTAAAAATAGGATAGAAAAGTTTCAATCAAAAGTAAAAAGCTTGTCCGTCCTTCCGTCCTTCCTTCCTCCCTCCCTCCCTCCCTCCCTCCCTCCCTTCCTTCCTTCCTTCCTTCCTTCCTTCCTTCCTTCCTTCCTTTTCTCTGACTCCTACAATCTTTCCACTCTGTCTTCCATAATGACCTATGCCTTGGAAGGAGGGGTGTGATATATGTGTCATTTATGACTGAGAATCCTGGAGTGTCTTATTCTCAGCACCCTGACCAGTTGTAGGTCTCTACTGTAAGACCCAGAAGTGGGGATGACTGCAAGAAAATAGACAGTAAGGTAGTTTCACATATGAATCCAGAATGGTTGGTTACCCAATACCAAGTGCTTAGACCTAAAATCATACACAAGTAAGTAATACAAAATTGACCCAGCAGGTTGTATTTATATTTCTATTCATATATACATAATATATTTTTTTTTCTTTTTTTGAGACAGAGTTTTTCTGTGTAATCACTCTGGCTGTCCTGGAACTCACTCTGTTGACCAGGCTGACCTCGAACTCACAGAGATTCGCCTGCTTTTGCCTCCCAAGTGCTGGGATGAAAGGTGTACACCACTACATCCAGCTTACACAATAATAAGTAAAGAAAAAGATGTCATAAATTTTAGAGGGAGTCTGGAAAACATGGGGGTTAGATAATATTTAATTAAAAATAAATTTTAAAAAATGTGTGGGTGCTGAACAGATATAACAAGTACTTTGACAGTGGTTTTAAAAATTAGTGAAATTTTGGAAGTTTTTCCTTAAGTAAGGACAAGTAGTAAAAGGTGAAATATTTATACGATCTGAAGAATAACCAAAGTAGGAAATGAGCTACTTGGGGTTGAAATGAATCATAAGTAAATAGCCACCTAGCAGCAGCTCCTAAGAGTTTGAACAGTACTTGGGATATACAGCATGCACATATGTTACTTCTTAACATGCTTGCCATATGAGCTCTAAGTGGGACAGGATAATTTTCCTATCAATGGTACAATAAAGTAGAACAATCAATGAAGCATTTGTAATGCCTGTCATATCCCAGACCACTCTTATAACTGGCTACGTAAACTATAAAATCATGGTTCTCACTCTTTAAATACTAAATAACTTTTTAAAAAGTATAGCATAAGCCTATATATAAGTGCTGATCACTGTGTGAGTGAGGGACTCTGTTGAAGAGAAGCCAGTTGAACACAAACAAGAAGAAACTAGGAGCGCTCAAGCCTTCCTTACATCTACAGAGCTCACCTGTTCTGGCATTTCACTGATGACTGAGATCGTGCCCTTGACTACAGCAGTATCACTGCCTGCCTGCCTGCCTGCCTGCCTGCCTGCCTGCGAAGCCTTCAGGGCTGCACTCAATGGGCTAGGAGCAGCCTTCTTGATGGGGAAGTAGAAGAATGACACCAAAATGCACTCGAACTCCAAATGGAAGGCTCTAATCCAAAGGCACAGATGAAACACAAAAACCTCTACTAGGCTCAGGCAGTTAGGCTCACTGACAGCTAGTTCTATCCCGGTCACATAGCCAAACAACGTTTCCATATTGGTTCTAGGAGAAATACCGGGCCCATCTTCCATCCAATGACATATGAGCATAAGTGATGTGTATTATCTGTAGCATAAACAGCGTGAGACAGCCCATTGCAACTATTTCTCTCTTCATCTCTCAAGTACAATTCAGTAAGGTCAAATGTAGTCATCGATGGGTTGTAAGAAAACTAGGTAATCTGTTTTCTATTAGAAGGAAAGATGTTCAGAAAAGCTTCCTGACGGGGAACATTCTTAGGAGTGTTTGTTTGAGTAAAAACCACACAACATCCAGGCTTACCTACTCTGACTAATGCATACTTTATAGGGTCAAATATAGACTAGGAACGATGCAGTGGTTTATCTTTAATAATATACTGTATGTTATTATAAAGGATCAAATAAGGGTCACTGCTATTTTTCAAGCAAAGAACATCGTGAATACTGAGCTGTATGTTTGAGGTTCTGCTGAGTAAATAGATAGTTCTGAAATCTCTCAGGCTGGATATGAGCTCTTATCTCATTGTCAAGCAGCTGGGAAAACATACAAACACATTAGCTGCACTAAAAACTGATGATGGCTGTGGCAGAACGGAAAGACAGGAGACTCCAGGAACATGGCCAGAAACAAAACGGAGAGACATTCAGTAATGCTCTGAAGGATAAGGAAGATTATTAACTGCTCTAAGTTAAGTGACACCTACCATTGAACATGTCATTTTAGTGAAATATTACCAGTATAGAGCCTGAAAAGAGCTGGGCCTTTTTCTTTTCTTTTGTTTTTCTTTCACAACCTAGATGGGAGCCCTAGCTTTGCTACTTACTAATTTGCCACTTAGTTCCTTCCTTCCTTTCTTCCTTCTCCTTCTTTCCTTCCTTCCTTCCTTCCTTCCTTCCTTCCTTCCTTCCTTCCTTCCTTCCTTCCTTCCTTCCTTCCTTCCTTCCTTCCTTCCTTCTGTTTTTTGTTTTCAGGATTAAAGGCATGAGCCACCACCGCCTAGCTACCACTTAGTTTCTTAAATTATTTCCTTATCTGAAAGAGGGATTTCAAGAACTACATTCAAAGTCTTAGGGAAATTAGAGATACAAAAAGCCTTGTGCACAGAGGACTATAAGTAAGGAACATTGCTTCTCTCAGATGTGAAATCTAGATGTGTGTGTGTGTGTGTGTGTGTGTATGTTGAAACTAAAAAGGGGACTATACTGTGGGAAGAAAGTATCTTAAAGGAGGAGATAGAGGAATAGAGGAGGCATGGAGAGGATAAAAAACAAAGGGGGCCATTTAAGGGGAAGAGGTTCAGGAAGAGTAGGGTAAATTGAAATTTGTATCTATATACCCATAGGTAGGTGTGGCTATCTGAGCTCATCAGAGAAGTTTCTTTGTGCAGTGGACAGTGGTTAACAAAGTAATTTACAACAGGTCAAAGTGCAGAGAATAAATGTCTGTGTACTGCAGAGCTACAAATCGGACAGCTATATTACCACCCTGCTAAAAGCTCAGAGCTGGCCATGGAGGAAGAAAGTGGAAGAAAGATGGTAAGAGCCAGAGGCCAGGTAGGACTGGAACGACACAGTGTCCTTTGGACATGACAGGACGAATGCACTCAGGAAGTCACACAGCTGTGACTGAACAAAATCAAGGCAGTCAGCATTCCAGCATGGGGCGGGAGGGAAGATCCAGAGGTCCAACCCCTAACTGAAGGGCTCTTGACAGCTGGACTATAAGTAGTGGGAGAGATAATCAGTTTTCTTTAAGAGTGTAAGTTAACCACACTCAGCAGATGGCCCCCATCCATGAGTATACATGAAGCACAAATTGGACTCAGTGGGTTATTATTTTTATAAAGAAGACATGAAGTGGTGGGTAGGGAGGTGAGGATGGACCTGTTAAGAGCCATGAGGAGGAGTGGGGAGTGAATATGGTTAAAATACATTAGATGAAAATAATAATAATAATAATAATAATAATAAAATTAAAAGTCAGGCGCTGGTAGCACATGCCTTTAATCTCATCATTCGGGAGGCAGAGGCTGGTGGATCTCTGTGAGTTCAAGGCCAGCTTGGTCTACAGAGTGAGTTCCAGGACAGCCAGAGATACACAGAGAAACTTCTGTCTCAAAAACCACACACACAGACACACACACACACACACACACAAAACAAAATACATTGTCTTAATTTTTCAAAGCATTAATAAAAATTTTTTTAAAAGAAGTAGGCAGGGAGATAAATTGGGAAGTGGTAGATAGGGACAAATAGGGACAAAGTATAATGACATACACATATGAAAAAGTCCTAATGAAATGCATTATGTTGCATGCTAACTTGAAAGTTAATTTAAAATAAAAATAAAGAACATCATCAAGATGTCTACCTGTGTCCACAATGTAAAATTCTAAAAAGTTAGAACCTTTCAGGGTTGTCTCTATGATGGCCATTTTTTCCGTACAATTCCTAGCAACCAGTCAGTGTTAGTATTCATTAGAGTTTGTAGGGGAAATTAGAAACAAGCTTCAGCTACTTCCACTTAAAAATTGAAAGCATTTGACTTGGAGGTTTCTTGTCTCAGTGATATTCAGTATTTCTATAGAAACTGATTTATTTTTCTACAAATGTCCTTCATGTGGAACGTTCCATTTCCTAGATTGTGACCATTACCGTGGTACTTTTATGTTTACAGCCCCATCTTGTGTGTGTGTGTGTGTGTGTGTGTGTGTGTGTGTATGTGTGTGTGTGTGTCTGCTTGTGTGGAAGTCAGAGGACAACCTGGGGAAATCAACCCTCTAGTTTCACTGTGTGGATCCTAGGGACCAAATTCAAGTGCCCCTATCTGCCAACCCATAGTACCAACACAATTACTATATTTTTTATGTGCATCTTTATATATATATAAATAAAATGGGTTTTATATATATATATATATGTGGGTTAGCTAAATATGGTTGTTTACAGCAGATTGTATGACACAGACAAGACACATGCCATTTTATGCCTAATAGAGTTGACCTCATATTAGAAAATATTGACTATAATAATATTATTTAGTAACAAATGAAGGGTCAGGTTTGTAAAAATAATTGTGTGTTCTCAGAAAAGTTTTATATGATATTTATTAAATTTCACCATGTGGTTTTATTTTATTGAGTATTTTTTCTGAATACACCAAAAGCCAGATAGTGGACTGTCACTCACTCAGCAATAATGGACCATAGGCTGTGCAAGTGTGAGGACCCGAGTTTGAAGCCTCAGAACCCAGGGAAAGCAAGTGTGGTAGCTTTCATCTGTAATCCCAGATGTGAGACAAAGGCAGGGGACTCCCCAGAAGTTCCAGGGCTCTTATCCTGGTACGCATAGTGGCAAACACCAAAAAGACATTATCTCAAACAAGGTTGAAGGCAAGGACCAATACCTATGGCTGTCTGTCTTCTGACCTGCACTAACCTGCTATGGCCATATACACCTACATTCATACACATGAACACATACACACATAGACACACGATATTATTTACCTAAATTTTTCCTTCTTAAAAAATTTCATAAGCTAGTACTGTATTTACATTATTTCCACCCCTCTACCTTTTTTACTTCCTTTCAAATTAATATTTTTCATTATTGTTACACACATACATATACATATATACATATACACATAGATAGAAGCCTCCTGAGTCCATATAATGTTGCTTATATGTGTATGTGTTTAGTGTTGATGATTTGGGACTGATTAACCCATCAGAGGAGCTTGTCCCTGAGAAAAACTGAATCTCCTTCTCTCAGAAGCTCATGATTTCCTGAAACTCTTCATTTAGTTATGGGGCCTTGTGAGATTTGCTTCATCTAAGGTGACAAGTTGACTTGTGTTGTCATTATGCGGTCTTGTTTAGGTAACCATATTGTCAAAACTTCCTGGGTACACCTTCCCTGTCATGTCTAGAAGACAGTGGCTCACATCAGATATCCTGGTTGTCTTTATGTTCTTTCTACCCCTGTTTCCATGATTTTTCCTGCGCCTTAGATGTAGAAACTGTGCTGTAGATGTATCAACTGGGTTTGGACACCCATGGTCTGTTGTTATCTGCATTTTGACCAGTTGTGGATCTTTGTAATAGTCTCTGTCTGTTGCAAAAAGAAACTTCTTTGATGATTGTGACAATAAGGATAACTATTTATAAAATATTTAGAAATTATATTGTTTGTGTAAATGGAAGTAATAGGTCCTACTCCAGGGTCTATGACCTCTCTAGCCAATGGTAGACCTTAAGCCAGGGTTACAGCATCAGACACGAGTTCCTTCCAGTTATTTTAATAACTATTTTGAGGATAACTGACCATTTTCTGATTGGATTTGAGGTCTGCTCCACTGGAAGGAATTCATGTCTGATGCTGTAACCCTGGCTTAAAGTCAATGGCTGTGGAGATCACAGGCCCTTAGGGAAAATCTATTACTATTGATTTGCTAAATTTGTGTTTCTTTAAGCTGCCTTCTAAATCATTATGTCTATACCCATAGATTAGTGCCACTCTTGGCCTTGGGCAGAGAGTCTGTGTGATGATGAATGCAGAGACTCACAACTGGTCAAAATGGTCAGAATAAGGCACTGTGGAGTGCTAACCCTTTAAAAGGACATCTATGTAAACTCTTTCAAGGCCCAGGAAACACTGTGGAAGACAAGGTGGAAAATCTGTAAGAGCTGGAAGATGCGGAGGAGTGCTATGAACACTGTTTTCTGCATAGGGTATAGCTTTTGTCAGCATGTACACAGTAGCTGTGGTTACTTACACAAGGTGGAGCTCTTCAACATTCTGTCGTGGATAGGTGAAGGGCTTGGGAGGCCCCCACCCCTGACTGGGGACCTACTGACAGTTAATGGCTGCTAGGGAAGGGAGAGTAATTTTCTTCTGTGCTTAGCCACTAGTAAATTGTCCATGCTCCAGAAAATAACCTACCCATGCTATATGAGTAGCCCTAATTAACCTCAGTCTCTCTCTCTCTCTCTCTCTCTCTCTCTCTCTCTCTCTCTCTCTCTCTCTCTCACACACACACACACACACTCACATACACACATTCTCTCTCTCTCCCACACACACACTTGAGGGGGACTAGTTGATAAGAGTAATCAGCAGCAGGAGTAGGAGGGAGATAAGTGAAGGGATCTTGAGAAGGGGAAAAAGGATTTTTTTGGTTTCACTTTGTTTTGGGTTCATTTGGCTGTTTTTCTGGGGTTTTAAATGTTGACATATATTTATTTTGTTTTGTGTGCGTTGGTGTACATGTGACTGTGAGGACATCAGAGGACAACCTGTGAGAGTCTGTTCTCTCTGTCCACCATGTGAGTCCCAGACTGTCAGGGTTGGCAGCAAGACCCTACTGAGGCATCTCATGGGTTTTAGTTTTGTTTTTGAGGTTTTCATGAAGCCCATGCTGGCCTCAAACTCGTGATCTTCCTGCCTTCCACTCTCAAGGGCTGGGATTACAGACATATACCACCACATTTGGCTGGAAGAAGATATTTTAAGGGAGGGATGGAGAAGGAAAAAGAGAAGGTAATGGAATTTACATGGCTTAAAAGTAAGCGGTAGCTACTAAGAGGAAAGAAAGGGAACTAGTCAGAGGGAAGTGGCAGGACTGCAAAAGCATTGGGAAAAGGAGGTGGATAAAAAAGTATGTATGAAAATGCCATAATGAACCCATCATGCTGTATACTGACTTAAACTTTTAATTTAAAAAGGGACAGAAAGATGGTTCAGTGAATAAAAACACTAGCTGTGAAAGTCTGATAACCCTAGTTTGATCCCACATAAAGGCAGAAGAAGAGAACTGACAACACAAATTGTCCCCTGACCTCCACATGTGTGCCATGGTATGAGTGTGCCTATACAAATCATACACACAACACACACGAAATAAGATAAAAAGACATTTGCAATTGTCAAAGAACAAAATATATTAATAAAAATTAATAAATTAAAAAGAAAAATATTTTGTTTATTTAAAAGTAAAAGCATGCTGGTGCCCTTATCACTTGGTTTTTATTATAGAGCCAAACTGCAAATAGTTAAAATGTTTATGCATGGACGACTGCTTAATCAAAATGTACCACATCTGTACATTGATGTGTCATTCAGGACAAAAACAAAAGAAAAATGATGAGTGAAATCATTCAAACAAGTAAAAGAGACTGATTATCAGTCTGGGTGTGATAGTTAATGCCTTTAATTTCATCAGTTTAGAGTCTGAGGCAGAAAGACCACCCCTTCAGAGCCAGGACTAGTTAGCAAGACTATATCTTGTTTTTGGGTTTTTTGTTTGTTTGTTTTTTATAAATCACTATTTATTGGCCAAAGGAAGAAATACATACGATGATATTGTGAAAAAAGTGGAAGGAACCCTGGTGGAGGTATAAAGTGGTATAGATACTTTGCAAATCAGTATGCAGGTTCCCCAAAAGAATCAAATTAGTCCTCCTGGGTACCTACCTTAAGGACTCTACACCCTGCCACAGATAAACTCGCACATATTTATTGCTTATTTCATTACTTATTGCTGTTTGATATGCACCAGGAGAGGAACAGATAAAGAAAATTTACTACACACACACACACACACACACAAATATACACAAACAATGGAATTTTACTCAGCTATAAAGAAGAATGAATTGATATTTTCAAAAAAAATGGTTGAAACTGGAGATCATCAGGTTAAACAAAATAAGACAAAGAAAAATAAATGCCACCCTAGTTTTCTGTCATATGCAAAACCTAAATTTAAATGCATATGCATATATATACATATACACACAAATAAAAGTAGAGAGAGGATTGTGAGAAGAAAGGTGTCTAAAGGGAGGGATGAGTGTAGAACAAGAGGGGACAATATATAGCACAAAAGGAGGAAGAAGTATTTCAGGAGGATGGAGTGGAAAGCAAGAGTGAGGAGAGCAGTGGGTAATGGAGTAGGGGGCATGCGATAACAATTACTGAGAAAAAGAGGCTATGGATTCAAAGAAAAGCAGGGAGTGGAATATGGGAGGGTATGGAGGGAGGAAAGGGAAGAGAGAAACATAATTATACTATAATATCAAAAATTTAAAAAACGATTGAAATATTAAAAGAAAAAAGAACAAAATAAAATGGCATATATTTATAAAGCTATGCCAATGAAACTAATAACCCATTACTTTGCATGATAAATCAAGACAATTTAAAAATTCTAAAAGCTAGGAAAGCACTTACTGTTTGAATTTATTTCCATAAATGACAGGAAATCTAATGTAATCTCTTGTGATAGAAAGCTGGTAACTGTGCCTAGGATGGAGGAAGGGTGGAGAAAAGCAACAAGGGATACAGTTATAACAGAGCATGAAGAAATTTGATGATGAACTATATAACAATTGGGCTGCTGAGATGGTTCAGCAGGTTGAATAAAGATGCTAGCTTCCAAGCCTGGAAACCAGAGTTCAATCCCCATATCCCACATAGTGGAGGGAAAAACCCACTCCTGAGGGATGTTCTTTGGCCTCTATTAGCATGCTACAACATGTGTGCACCCCCACTAAACAAATGTAATAAAAATATTCTAAAAGAATGCAGTGATTATCTTAACACTAGTAACAGTTACATGCATAAGTTAAAATGCATCAAATTGTACTTTAGTATGTGTACTTTATTTATGCTAATTGCATATAAAATAACCAGAATATATTCTAGTTTACCCATCAGATTGCTAATGTATTATATATACATTTAATGTTTAGGGAAGACAAAGATGTGGTGAAAAACATACTATCCATTTACTGCTGGTGATGCTTACTAAGAAAGGACACAACTATTCAAGGAATTAAGCCTGGGTATTTGTATCATGATTTACGTGTACAAAACCATCCAAACCACTAATTCTGGGACCAGAAATACAAGTAAGTAGATAAGTGCACAAATGTGTATGGACTGTTGCTTTTAAAAGTGAGCAAATATGTTTAAGCAGTGGGTTATAGTATAATAAATTATGATGTGACTATACAGTGTATATAGTATTAGAAACTAAAAACTCTTGTGTGCCTCATGATCCTCATATCACACCTAAAGGAACTAAAATTTGGCCCATAGACAGAATAGTTTCCAATCACTAAAACCACTAGGAGGTTGTTCATTTTAGCTTTCAGCTCTGCAAACATTTGTATGCAGCCTTTTTCCTTTTCCATTGCATAACTCCCACTAAGCATTAAGGTTTCAATGCAATGTTGACTTATTTATTTGGATATACTCTTCCTGATTACACTAAATTAATCTGATACATCCTACTTCATGCCTGGACGCATCGTCTATGGTTCTGCTAATCAGAGCCAGCATCCTTTACACAAAACTTTTTAAAATGCTAAGCTTTTAAATTGTGTTCACTAACAAACTGTGAACTCACTCTCAAACCTCCAATGACTTTGAATCAATGCCTAACACATAATAGATGTTATATAACTATGGCTCTTGCAAAAATTAAAATTTCTGACCTAGAGTATTGTTGTCACTAATATTTAATTCTGGACTACTTTATAATAACTAATTTAATCCCTCCCAAAGGAAATTACCTGACAAGTATAGTCTCCATGATTTCATAGATAGCAGTGGTTCAGCAACATCCCAAGGATTTTAATCTCATATATGGTAGAATCTGGAACTGAGTCCAAGAAAGCTCCTTTTAGAGTCCATGTCTTTATAACCTGTATATGACTGCTTTCCTCTAGATAAATAACTGGGAATGTAATATGGGAATCAGTTTTTGTGGCTTTGCAAAAAAAATGCAAATGTCCTTGTGGAGTGAAACAATGGTTCATTTAAGACAAGGGGAAATGGTACCCGCAGCTGAATTCACTGGTGTGGCAGAAGGGAATGCAGCATTAAATACACCTGAAATTGCTTTACCAAGCAGGAAGTATCAGTGCACTTTGCTTATAAAAGGAAACTCCAGTAAGAGAGTAAATTTGGGGAACTACATTCTCGTATAGCATCAAAATTAGAAAGAAATTACCCAAAATTTCAGTCTATATACAGAATCACAAATATGGTAATTAATAAATGAATATATAATAAATACATCCCAAGTCAAGGGGACCTTCTGTAATGGTTCAGGAAGCATAGGGAAGATGAGGACATAAAGATTGTAAAAGTCAAAGGATCAAGGACTTTGCTGTGAGATTGTATCTCTTAGTAATATCAGAAGCCACACCTATAAAGCCTCAACAACATGACAGCCCAGACACTGAAAAAGGATGACACCAATGAACATGGCAAACTGCACTGGGAAAAAAATCCATGAAGTCTCAACCCTACACAAACAACTACAGGCAACTAAGAAAAGCTGGGAGCAGAAGAAATCGTATTCCAAAGGGAAGAGCCCACCAACTGGTTGCCCAGTGCCAGTCAGTTCTGAAAACATACATACAAGTAACAGTATAGAGAATGAACAGGTTCTATTTAGAAATATATACCTACTATCAATATACATATATGCATGCAATAACAACTAGTGAAAGAAAGAGTCCTGAATTGGAAGGACATATGGGACAGTTTTGACAGGAAAAGGAAGGGAGAAACGTAATTATATTATTATCATAAAAATAAAATAAAGTAAAAGACAAAACTCGAAAATGACTAGTGTGAAATGTTAACTTCCACAGAGACTGACAGCAAACTGGACAATGCCAGAGAGATCAACTTTTTCTGTATAGAATAAGTCAGAGGACTAGGATATTCAGTAAACTCATC
>JAQHUG010000458.1:336467-356704 GCA_028555095.1 Dicrostonyx torquatus | reverse complement strand
AGAGCTCACGTGAGGGGCTGGAGCAATGGCTAAGCAGTTAGGAACACTTGCTGCTCTTCCAGAGGAACCAAGTTCACTTGCCAGCACCCACATCAAGCAGATCGCAACCACCTGTAACTCACTTCCAGGGGATCCCATACCCTCTGCTAGCCCCTCGTGTACAGCACACGTGGCATGCATGCGCGTATGCATTCACGCAAATTAAAACACATCTTTAAAAGGAACACATGTAAAAGCTTTTCCATCACATAATCCCTCAACATGCATTTATTAAATGCCACTCTCACCTGCTGCTGCTGCTTGAAACACACTTAGAGGCAAAGCCTGTCTTACACTATGCAGTGAAGGCTTTTCACTGAATTCACACAACCCTTTGAAGCCAGTACTTGAGTTACATCCATCCACTTTAAGGGGGTGGGGGTGGGGGAGCCAGGCTCTGAACAAGTTCACATTTCAAACAACACAAAAAAAGCAGAATGCCTTAGCTATGGGGCCTTCCTTGGGGGAGTAAGGACCGACTCATTACTCTTTGGGGCAGGCCAAAATAAACTTCAGCGAGGAAGATGCCCGTGAGCAAGCAGGTGGAACTTAGCTAGTGCAGAATGGAGGGAAGACATTCAAGCAGAGAGAAGGAGTGGACAAAGGTCACAGTGTGCGCCGGGGGTGGGGGCGGGAGGAGACAGGGCAAGACAGGTCTGCAGGCTCCCTGGCCTAGAAACCTAAGCTCCAACTGCACTCTACCATCTCCCTGCTCCCCATTCCCATCCATTGTCTGAAGCCTGCCAGTGGTCTCCCTTCAAATGCCTTTCTGTCTCTCAGTCCCCATGGCAACAGCCTTAAAGCTCACTCTCATCCAGCTGCTTCTTATTCTAATTGCTTCCTCTGTGGCCTGCCAGGAAGTATTCTGCCCCTCTGTGAGGCTGCGCAAATCTAAGTCTGATCTTCTCACCGCCCCGCTTAATTGCCCAGGCCAACACGTAGCCCTGTACAGGCTCTGCACCTCTTGAGCACTGCTTTGCACTCCCATCTCCGCCCCTCACCCACCGCTTTGGTCATTAAGTCTATTATTCAGGTCCCTCATGGGCCCACGAATTAATTAGCCACACATAAACGCCTTCTGAAAACCGGGCAGGAGAATGAATGTGCTGCATAAGCCAGGACAGCCAAGGAGGGCTAGGGTCAGCTGACCCCTTGCAAGACTACGCTCTGCCGCGCTCCTCCCACACCCGCTCAGCCAGGCGCCTTTGGTGAGAATGGAAGGGCCTATTGCTTGCCAAAACCTATGAACCAATAGGATAACGTGTGCACCTGCCTAAAGAATACCGAGATTCTTCTCTCCTGTGCACAGGACAAATCCCCGCCAACCCTTAGCTGTCTTATCTACCCTTGGGGGGACCCAAAATGCAGCCCGCTCGTTTTCCTTTGGGCTAGCGGAAGTTCCTGTGCGGGAGCGTCCCACTTCCTCTTGGGTGCTGGGCGTGTGCGTGGCAGGAGAGGCGGGGCCAATGCTGCTCGGGCTTCTCGCGCGCTTGGAGCTGTGGCGAGTGCGGGCGGCGACTGCTTGCGCAAGTCTGCTATCCAGGGAAAGGGCTTTGTGGCCAAAAGCGACCTTTTCCTTGCTACCAAGACTCCGCTGGCGTTTGCGCTTAGGCGGCTCTCCCTGCGGAGGCTCGCCGCTTTACTCGGACGCTGCAGCGATCCTCCACTAGAACTGCTGCGGGCTTTGAGCGCTTGGCTGGAGCCATGCCTCGGGGAAGGAAGAGTCGGCGCCGCCGGAACGCAAAGGCAGCAGAAGAGAATCGCAACAATCGCAAGATCCAGGCCTCAGAGGCCTCTAAGACCCCGATGGCGGCTTCTGTGGTCCCCAGCACACCCGAAGACTACCTGAGCGGCCCTGAGGAAGACACAAGCACTCCGGAGAAGGCCTCCACTCCTCCTGAAGAAGCTTCAAGCACTGCCCTAGTGCAAAAGCCTGTTATGCGGAGCAGTTTTCAGGGTACCAAGAAAAGTCTCCTAATGTCCATATTAGCCCTCATCTTCATCATGGGCAACAGCGCCAAGGAGGCCCTGGTGTGGAAAGTGCTGGGGAAATTAGGGATGCAGCCTGGGAGGCAGCACAGCATCTTTGGAGATCCGAAGAAAGTCGTAACCGAAGAGTTTGTTCGCAGAGGGTATCTGCTTTATAAGCCAGTGCCCCGCAGCAGTCCGGTGGAGTACGAGTTCTTCTGGGGCCCTCGAGCACACGTGGAATCCAGCAAACTGAAAGTCATGCATTTTGTGGCAAGAGTTCGGAACCGATGCTCCAAAGACTGGCCATGTAACTATGACTGGGATTCGGATGATGATGCAGAGGTTGAGGCTATACTCAATTCAGGTGCTAGGGGTTATTCCACTCCATAGAGAGATCCCAGGCAGACCTTAGGAGTGGAAAAGAGAATCCAAAGTACTCCGTGGAGTAGATAGGCAGGGTCCTGAAATAAAAATGATGTGGAGGGTGGGGAGGGCACTGTATTTGGTATTTGTGATCAGTGATAATTGTTAAATTGCAAAATAGTGTTTGCTTTAGATATTGTAATCTTGTATTTGTTTTATAACACTGTTGATTAAGAGTCACAATATGTTTAAATATATAATTGAGAAGATGTTTGTTATTTCTGCTGTCATTGACATTTGCTACAACAGCTGTGCTACCTTATTAAATGAAGGCCATTTGTCTTGTGGGATGTACAGGATCTGTACTACGACGAGGGGCTATTCTTTGAATGTTTGGAATAACTAGTACATTGTGAGTGAGGGAAAATAACAGACTCATTCTGTCTTAACTTTGTGTCTGATGTCTTGTAAAGAAGTCCATCTGTGGATATGCTCACTGCGCAAATAGCATAAATAAAAGCATAGTAAATGGTATGTTTTCTTCATTTATTGTCCACCAGTTGAGATCAAATTTTGATTTTAGGGACAGTCTTTAGCAGACAATACCTAGTTTCCAAGAAACTTGTAGACTGTATGGGAGGGGAGAAGGTGGAAATGCAGTAAGTGTTGGTGAGAAATGAGCACAGAAAAGTAAGGAGAAGGTAGACAGGCTAGGGGATTAGAACAGGAAAGAGGGCATTATACAGTGTGGGAAAAAAACCAAGGAACACTTGGAGACTGTAGATGAGCTTGGGAAAGGTCATCATAATAGACTATTTGCTATAAGAGTTTCACTGGACTCTTAACACACCTTGAGAGAAAAGCAATCGGCAAAGACTTGAAAACATTCCAGAGTACTATAAAAATAAAAAAGACATGGGGATTATTTTGAGAGACAGCAGGAAAAAATAGGTAGATGTGGGGACCCACAAAGTGCAAGGGAAGAGACAACTGGAAAATACTTGAGGTTATATCAGTCTGAGTACTCAAGATAAGACTGGGGTGTGGGAGTAAATCTGGAGTCACTGAAGGCAACATAGAAAGTTAGGGAATAAGAAATTCCTCAAGGAACTACTCAGGTGCTGTTGGGGGAAGTAGGGAGTAAGAAAGGAGGAGGGGGGAGGAGAGCCACTGCCACACAGCTGGCTGTCACAGCTTACAAAAGGGCAGTGGTAATAAAATCATCAATACCTGCAGGGACACTGGGACACTGGGGAGCACGGCTCTAAAACAGCTGGACTTCAGCATGTTGGGGGAGCCTGAGAGAAGAATGAACCTGAAACTAGGGAACTTAAAGTTTCTCAGTTGCTGCACAGTGCTCAACAGGCTCAGTGTGTGTGTGTGTGTCTGTGTGTGTGTGTGTGTCTGTCTGTCTGTCTGTCTGTCTGTCTGTATCTGTCTGTGTGTGTGCGCATGCGTGCCTGAGCATGGGTGTGCTTGTGTGTTTTCAGGGTCAAGGTAATGTTGTCATTTCACTGCCCTTTGAGGTAATGTGGGAACTACAGATGTGGAGATATAAGTGCCTCCTCACCATCCTCCTTAGCTACCTGGCTGAGGACACTCAGGAGAAATCTCAGGCTCTAGAGCTGACCACATTTACCACAAGGAGAGGACTAAGAAAACACACCGCAGTTTCCTTCTAGGGAACATGAAGGGCAGGTGCCAGACACAGGCATGAACACAAACCACAGAGACCCATGT
The DNA here is from genome assembly GCA_028555095.1 of Dicrostonyx torquatus. NCBI lineage: Eukaryota > Metazoa > Chordata > Mammalia > Rodentia > Cricetidae > Dicrostonyx > Dicrostonyx torquatus. The sequence goes on along the minus strand of JAQHUG010000458.1, from coordinate 352,591 downwards.
ACTTTCTGCTCTTCTCCACCACAGTTCACCTGGCTGGTAGCTGAGGACAAGGCCCAGCCGCTGGGTGCGGGGCACGGTGGCAAATGATTGTCTGCAAAGCCCAAAGGCACAGCCAGCAGTCTGCAGGCTAAGGGGGCAGAAACTGGAAGCAGAGCCCACGAAGCAAGCTTCAGCAGCTCCCAGCACATACGATGAGCATCTTCTATGATTCAGGCAGTGCCAGAGAAGCCTGACACACACAATCAAGGTTGTCACTTGCCTCTGAAGGTACAGGTTTGTCAGTCTACCTCAAGAGGTGGGCAGCCAGGGAATCCAAGGGAGGTCAGCAAGAAGCTTTCAGGGCCAGAGCCACTGAAGTGACAGAGTTGACACAATCCTAAGTCCTTCTCCACACTCCCAGAGTTCCTTTCGCTAGGCCAACCTGCATCTGTTATGGCTTGCACACTCACAGGGTCTCTTCCTTCAAGGGAAATATGAAGGTTCAGCGCTCTGCCATCAACCCCACACAAGGGGAGATCAATAGGGTCTCCTCCTTGCACAGAATTTCCTCTCAGCAGTCATTCCACCCCAGTTGGGAAAGTCAGGTAGGAAGTAGGAGAGGCTGTACCAGAGATTTTCATCAACACTTCATGCGTGCCAGAGGAGTGTCACATTTTGTCCCTGCCAGGCCATGAGGATCAATGGACAAGTTTTACAGAAGTCCCAGCTAGCGCAGGGCTATGTGTAATTTATGTCCATCTGACGCAAGCCTGAGTCTGTGATGGCTCTCTTGGGCCTAAAGATCCAACTACCTAATGCGACTATCCGTGTGTAAAGGCTTAGAAGATTCAAGAAGACCCCAGAGCAGGAGAATCCCTATAGGGGAGAAAGAACAGGAATAAGCCTCCAGCTGCACTGTCTCAGACATAGCTGCTGAAATCCCAAAAGTTTCAGCAGGAGGCACGGTCCAGCTTCATTGCGGACACCAAGGCTTGGATGACCAACATTACCCAGGGGTGGAGACTTCAAGGGGCTAGGCTCATCTCCCTGAGGGTTCAAAGCTCCCACCACACTGTCGAAGAACTACAAGGTGTCCCTTCTTTCAGTGGAATAAAAGCTGAGGGAGGGAGGGATTCCCAGTGGATGTGAGATGAGTGATTGGGGGGGCGGAGTCAGGAAAGAAGGCTTATGGAAGAGGGTGAGCTGAAGAGCATGTTCAGTTGTAACATCAATGCAACGTTTTTCTGCCTTCAGTTCTGTGGAGATGAGACAGCAAACTATGAGGCTTTGATTCAGTAACCCAGAAGGCTAAAATGGACCCACCCTTGCAGTGTTTCCATCAAATCAGTAAATTGAAAGCTACAGTTTCAATTTACAAGGATGAAGGAGCAAGAGTGAACACCTGGGTCCTGGATCACTCCAGTGGATTAGGGAACAAGGTCTTGTTAAGGCCAGAGAGGGGTAGAGAGAGGGACCGCCACAGTGAAGAATTTGGGGAAGCACAACCTGAGGGGTCAGAAAAAAAGGTCAATGCACCCTGCCAAGTGCTGTATTGGGCTGTGTGCAGACAGAGGTGCCATGCCCTCCCTCTACACTTCAGGTGTTATCAGTGAGGCTCCTGTTTGCAGCTCTGCTCCTCAGGCTTCAAAAATGAACTGGCTTTTATCAATTTCCCTGGCAGGATGCCTAAAAAATCATCCTTTCACACACTCTATACATGTTAGTTCAGTTACAGTTCCTGTCTACATGTGTGATACATGGGAGACTAAATCACAAATTCCCTTCTCAGCATGAATGGTGCATATGGTAGGGAAGGAATTAAAAAAAGATGGGCATCTTGCCAGCAAGGAGTCAGAAAGTACAGAAGAAGGTGGTAGTTGCCTAGGCTCTAGGTGGTCATAGTGATGTGGCGGGACTTCAGAGCTGGGGAAGACTGTGCAGATTACTGGAAATGCTGGTCCAGGGCCTGAGGGTTCGAGTCAAGTTTAGGATAGGAAGGTAGGCTTCCTTGGAGTGGTGATATTGTAGGAAAGAAAGGAAGAGGAGCAGAGTGTTGACCTTTCTGATATGTCAAGTAAGTAGTGTTCTGAAATAAGGGAGTAAGCTTTAATGCCAGAGGGTGTCTACCCTACTGAGTTAATGGCAGAGAGGCCAACAGCTGTGAGGTGCAGAGTTGAAAATGAAAGTACAGGACACATAAGCAGAGGCAGGAATAAGACTCTGGGTTCCACTGAACTGGAGGAAGCAGCCTCATGTTTGCAAGGAAAATGTGATGGGAGTAGGAGGGGGGCACTATGGAGGTTGAGCAGTGTGACCCAGCATGCCTTGAGGGGGACCACTCCAGATTCAATGTCTTCAGCCTAGAGCAAAGGAGGCAAGGGGATTAGAGCACAGAGAGCAGGCAGGAAGCCAGGCAGAGATGGGCACTGAGCCCTTCCTGGACACACTCCACAATGCATGGTGGGAACAACACAGGCTCTCTCTGCATTTCAAGGAATGCCTCCACAGACTTCCTGAGGGACCAGATAAGAATGGCAGGAGGAGCAAGTCTGAGCTCAAGGTCTTCTCTCAACTATCTCACTTCCTCTCCCTCTGGGAGTTATGGACATGTGGTCAATATTGCCAGATATAGGGAGTCCTGCAATGGAGAATGGGGGCTACAGACAGAGAGGTGATCAGAAATTGCAGACAGTGCATGTAGGATCCAGCTGACCCATACGAGCTGAGTAAGAACTTGCAAGAGTAACTCTGGGATTGGGGTGAGGGCTGTCCTTGTTAGGTTTATTAATGATGTGATGGAATAGCATGACCCAGGAAGAAAACAGGTGTATTTGGCTCACACTTCTCCACAGTGGCCCCTCACTGGCGAATGTCAGGACAGGAACACTAACAGGGCACAACCAGAGATGCAGAGGCCATGGAAACATGTTCTGCTCACTGGCTTGCTCTCCAAAGGTTTCTCAGCCTGCTTTCGTACAGAACCAGATCAGGGGTGGCATCACCCAAAATGAACTGGGCCCTCATACAGCAATTGCACATTAAGAGAATGACCTACGGGCTTACCTTCATTCTGATCTTACAGAGACATTTCCCAAATGAAATTCCCTCTTCCACAATGAAAATTGGTTGTGTCTTGATGATACACAGCTAGCCAGCATAAATGGTCTGTGCAACAGATATACAGTTAACTTCCGGAGCCACAACTTTGCCTCAGCTAACCTGGGGTTGCATGTGGCTATGCATGGGGAAGGACAGTAGATAAGTAACAGAATCCAAGCATGACCATATAGAGGAGAGGAAACAATAGATACTTAGGAGCTGGAGAACAAGGGAAGTGAAGAATAAGATTGAGGAAAATGAAGAGTCCCCTCTGAGCCACAAGAAGGAAACTGTCATGAGACCACACTGACCACGAACATAGAGCGATAAAGGCATTGGGGGGGGGGCAGAAAACCAGCCATTGCCTCTCGCAATGCAGAATTCTCTGGCAACATTTATCAGAGCAGCTTCCATGGCAGGATTGGATGATAAGCCTGGTTTGGAGAGGTTTCAGAGATAATGGAATTATGGACCAAATGAGTCTGTAAGCGTTTTCAGCGCTGTATTGCTGTAGTGGAGAGAAGAGAAAATGGGCATAGAGGGGTAATGAGAAGGCAGGAGAAGGCTGCCACCGGGGGTAAAGAAGCCTTGCTGAAGGCAGTGTGGAGGGAGGGAAATGTTTGGCACACAGGTGGCAGAGAGAAACTGGTAGCACTAGGCAGAGGGCACAGATGGAGCATAAATCAAGGGTTGCCCAATAGCAGGGACTGGACAGGGTAGAGGTGTGTCAGGCATTCAAGACGCAATTAACTCAGCTGCCTGTGGTCAGCCTGTGGCCTGTGTGTTGTGCCTGGGTCTGTTGAGCATCACGTAACTGCCAAGCACACTTTAGGTAGCCAACTGATGTCTACTGCTTTAAATAACCCACATCATGAATGATATCAAAATGCCCATTTCTCAAGTGAGAGAGCTGCTCACAAGGGGAGGGAGAGAACTGGCAAGAAAAAGAAAGAAAACAGAGAGGACAGGGGACTGAAGGCCTGAGTCCAGCATTCTGACTGGTTCTTTTTGTAAGCATAGTCTCAAACTTTCAGCAAAACCAAAAAGGAGCATTCTCAAACTGGCAGCCTCTTGCAGTGGTAGGGACACCCTAGTTTATGAACCTCCTTGCTTTCAGTAAAGTCATGGAAGCCACAACCTCTAGAACTGGCACCATCCCCACTTTCCTAGAGAGCACAGCAACAGCAGAGTGTTGGCACTTTTGGGCACCCGAGGCTGAGGAGCTAAGTGACCTTAGTTCCTTTCGTCACTCCCTACATTTGACAGCTTGCCACTCAGACACACACCAAAGCACAACACCCAGAACTGTCCTCACACTGACATTTGACCCAAAGACCCTGGATCTATCCCTGCTGGCCTACAAACGAATGTCCTCCTAAGGGGTTTGAGTGTGTACATGGCCATCACAGCGGGGCCGTGTCCCTTTCACTTGGTCACCTTCCAACTGTGAACCAAATTGTGTCAAGGAGTGATTCCACCTGACATGACCCAGGAACTAGTCCCCATATTAGAAACAGACCCCACCTGTGGGAAAATTCTGGCATCGAATAGAGGTTGGACAGCTGCGTTTCAGGAATGCAGGCCCTGGACAGACAAACAACCAGTGTGCCTCTTTGAGCTAGTGAGGGTGAGATTAGAACAAAAGAGAAGGGTCCATCACCATCAGATCCCCAGGTTTGAAAGGAGGTGTGAGTGTAAGAAAGATAAAGTGTGTGAATGTGTGTTTGTGTTTGTATGTGTGTGTGTGTCTGCATGCAGGTGTGTATTTCCAGATCATTTTTCCCAAGCACAGAACCACCATCCGTGTGAGCTGGTGAATATCCTTCACATGGAAATTTGAGTGAGGGTCTATGTGCAACCCCCTCCTCAAAACAAAGGACATCCCATGCCTTTTTACTCTGCTTTTCCCATAGCAGTTATGACTGAACATGTCTCTCACTGTTCTCAGAGAAGGGCTCTTCTAAGATGCTGCTGGACCTGTTATAGCCTCTGGTTAAATGTTTCTCAGCTGGCAGGAGCTGTCCCAGACTGTATTATGCTGGGCACTGGAGAGCAGCTTCCATGCCCGATGATGGGTGCTTCAGAATTCCTGATGGTGGCTGTTGATGGAAAGTATAGATGTTGAGAGAGCATGCTAGCCTCGGGACCAAGGTTTCTACTCCACAGAGGACATGGGGCCATGCTTGAAATGGACTCACACATCCACCTTCAGTTGCCATGTCCCAGTCATGAGCAATGCCTCCTTAGTTGTGAACACATTGGAAATAACACCCCAGCAGACCTTCAGCAACTTAGAGTAGCGATTCTAAACCCTTGGATCACAAACACTTAGCGGTCTTGAATCACATATCTTGTAAATCAGATGTTTACATTATGACTCATAACAGCACAATCACAGTTATGAAGAAGCAAGGCATATGGTATTGAGATTCGGGTCACCACACCATGGGGAACAATATTATGGGCCGGAGCATTAGGAAGGTTGAGAACCCTCATCTCAGACTGAGCTTTCTCACTGTGAGGTGAAGTAAAACAGACCCCTTTTCCTTGCATCAGTCAACAGCAGATCGGTACTTCTGCAGAACCAGTCAGAGGAAGTGTGGAGTACTGGAACAAAGAGAACTGGCTATGACATCCAAACCCCAGGTCCCTCTTTGATTTTGTCTGCAGTAAGATTCTGGCTGGATGACACAGGCCTTCCTAAATGTGCACTCCACTTCAGACCTGAATAGACATTGTGCAAGGCAGCAATTTTCCACAGGAGGCGTTTGCCTCCACACTGGGCTGCAATGGCCTTTAACCTAGAAGGCCTGAGTGGATGTATCTCTGTAGCCCACGGGTGTTAGAGAAATTCACGACCATGGTACAAATGTTTACGAGCCCTAAAACCCATGGAGGTTGGAAAGAGGGCCTATACCACAAGCACGCGATGTCTAGGCTAACGTTTGAGCTAAGATTTTTAGGACATAGACAGGAAGGTGATGACAATGCTAATTTAAAAAGCAGCCACACAAACATAGGCACACTCCTGCCATATGAGGTCACATCCATTTAAAGCCTGCTACACATATTCTGTAGCTGGGTGGGAGCCCTTCCCTAGTGTCAGCCCATGCCATTAGCATTGCTGACCTCCCTGATGGAGATTCTTCCACTTGTGTCTGGGATGGTCCCAAAGACTGACACAGGCCCCTAAGCATGGTATGTGTGTGCTAACTATCCAACATCATCTGAGTAATCCTTGAGAGAGCCATGCTTAGCCTCTAATGGAGACGAAGAGGCTCATTGTGTTAGCTTTTCCTCAGGAGGATCAATTCCAGAGATTCCCTCACCTCCGTATCCTAAAGGACATAGTGCATATGGTAGCATTCCTCGGAGTATATTGAATGGGAACCTCTGAATAAACTCTACCAAAGCCACATGTCCCTTCTCAGGAAGGGTGCGCCCACAGTTCCATCATTATCCATCATCTGTCTTTGTCACAGCTTTCCCTAAATTTCACAAGAGCCACAGTTGTTACTTGAAATATCACAGCCACCTTAGCATGACTTCAGAAAATGTCCCTGTGAACAACTAGAGAGAGGCAATCTACAAGAGCCTTTGTCATTGGAGGATGGCTACGTGGCTCACACATTGCCATGTCAATTGCTACAGTTGAGATAGATATGCATGAGGGTTATCTTTCTCTCTCTCTCTCTCTCTCTCTCTCTCTCTCTCTCTCTCTCACACACACACACACACACACACACATACACACACATACACTCACACACTCACACAGTGTCATCACACAAATACACACACACACACACACACATGCAAAGAGTGACACACACAGCAATAACCCAAGGATACCACATGCTTCTTTTCTCATATGGACCCTATGACCAGGCTGCTGAAAATAGCTGCCGGGGTGGATGGAGGGCAGAAATCAGAGCTGACCCAGCTGTCCTCACCTGGGGCTGTTCCAGCACTGATTTCTGCACCTGAGCTTGGGAAATTATGGATTCCCTTCACAGATTCTGCAGGTGAAAATGTATTATTTGCCTCTAGGGACTGTTCTGGAAGGCCAGAGATAAGCCAAATGATAATCAGAAGAAGATTCTATGGCCCTAAGCGGAGACAGGTTCATCTGCACAGAGTTCACCCCTGGAGCCAATCTGCGCATTGCCATCTGCTGACTACTGTCTCTGCCCCACAGACAGGGACTTATTCCAGCCTCCCTTACCCATCATGAGGCTGAGATATGAGTGAGGTGGCACACAGTCCAGCCTGTCAGGGCACCTCTTTCCTCCAAACTCTTTCCTTTTCTGCTCTGTGACAACACCTACTTCCACACAGGCTTTCCCCCGCATTTGGGCTGCAGCCCATCTGCCTGTTATCCATTACCTATGTCTGGCCTCTCACCATGGGCCCTGAGGCAGTGACTAAGCCAGGAAGCCAGCTGCTTGTGGAGGACCTGCTTCGCTTTTGCACTGGACATGGCTGCCCTTGGCTTCCTGCCCTGCACCCTGTCTCCCTACTCACATTTGACTATGTGTCTCCCTATCTTGGCTTTCCTGTCTCTCTTGATCCCACAAGAGATCTTCTCCACAGGTCTATGGCTGACTAGTGCTCTCAGGCGTGCTCGGCCCCGAAGTTAGGGAAGCAAGCGATTTCCACCTAAAACTCATACCCTAATTTTTCTTCCATGCCAACCGTGGACACATAAACTGCTCCTTAAAATTACACATGTTCCCATAGCCACAGACAGCCACTTCCCACATTTCAGGGTACTGGAGAGTACAAAATCATCAGAACATATTTCCTTATGTGTGTCTGTGTATGTCCCGGGGTGGTGGTTGTTGAGAATCTCATGTGCTAGGTCACATACATTCAGGTATGCTGCACACATTGGCCTTCAAACTATGAGTTGCCATATACACCCGCCGTAGAAACATAGCACATGGTCTAGGATGCCCGCAAACATATCTGAAAATTCACAGGTGCCTTTGAGACACAGATTGCGAGCACACACATTCAGTCTCTGCTACACAGGGACAGGAAGTTCCACAGAGCCATGCGGGGCCCTCAAAGGGACGCGAATGATTTATTGCACCTCCAGCTACTACCCTCCTCACAAGTCACTGAGGAAATCACACTGCAGTGTTAGTCCATAACACACACACACACACACACACACACACACACACACACACCAACGCACACGCACATGGAGCCACACGAACAGGTGAAAAGATGTTTGGGGTGAGTAACAAATGATTCGATTTGGAGAAAGAGAGAAAGCAAAACTGGGAATCTAAGCCTGGGCTGTTCCCCTTTGCTTCCACCTGGAACACACAGTGGAGAGGCACAAGGACTGAAAGGTGCGACCTGGCTCCTCCAGGACACTGACTGTCACTCTGCTGTAGTCGTGTTTCTGTATCTGTGTCTGTATTCTTCCTGCTCCTGCTCTCTCTTTTGCTTATCTCTCCTGCATCCCACTCCTTGTCTCCCTTCTGCTCTCTTTTCCTTTCCTCTCACCTCTGCCTACCCCTTCTCTGAGAGGGAGGGAATGTGAGAGGGAGGGAATGTGAGCAGAACAATATAGTTGCTCTTCCTCAGGAGCAGCTACTCTGAGTTGGTGGCACATATATCTGGCTTCGACACCAGGACACCAAAGACCCCACTTTCTGGTGCTCAAGCTATACAGCTCCAGGGGTCACAGACATGGCCACTGTCTCGCCTCCTTGCATGACCAGTTTGAGACTGGCCTGCATAATGGAAGTCGACACTGTTATCTTGGAAATCAAGCCTCAGAATTGCATCACAGAATGAGACAGAGGAGTGTGCAGTCAGTTTCAAGGAGTATGTTCTATGTGCTATGGAAAGGAAGACGAGAGCAATATGCAAGGTAGGAGTCATTTATCTAGGAAGAGAGGCAGTGGACAGGACACTGTGCACCCCATTCATTCTTGCCCACTAGAAAGAGTGTTCAGCACGTAATGTGGGTATACAGTGTGTGAGCTCTGCTGCATAGGGCACTTGTGCACAGCTCAAAGCACAGAGACTAATCACTGTCTTGCATATTTGATCATTTGAAATTTGGGGTATAGCCGAGCCTACCCAGATCAATCCTGAGAAGACAGTCAGTCATCTGGGGGAGGGGTTGCTGTACATGCCTTCAGGAGGTCTTGTGTCCTGAGGGGCAGTTTATATCTCAAGCAATAATAGTGACTTGCTGGACCACCTTTTGGCAACCAGAATGAAGACGATGGGCATGCAGAAGTGTCTTTGTATGAATTCTTCTTTACATACATACGATAAAGGTTTATTTATGGTTCCATAATTCACTTAGTCTATGAACTGAGAGGAATTTGAGCTGACATAACGATTTAATTTCTCTGAACATTTCCTAATATGCCCATTTCCTGTCATTTGTTTGAGAAGAAGCATATAAGCAGCAGGAGACTACACACTTGCCCCCACTCACGTATAAAGGTAGATTTTAAACAAAAGGACAGACACCTTAACTCTAGTCTCCATGGTTACCCCACTCTTTAAGATAGACTGCTTCACAGCCACACAGGGTATTGCACGGATCTTGGTTGCCCCCTTAACTAGATGGTTAAGCTCCTGTTGCTGAATACACCACACATTTTGTTTGCAGGATACAGAGCAATCAATCTTGAATTGGAAAGGATTCTCTCCCTGCTGGATAGCTCACACAGAAGCAGGAGGGACTGTGCAGATTGCTTAGAAGGCTGCAGTGGGAGTAAGAAGGCATCAGTAGTCTGCTCCAGCACTGCTCCCTGCCTGCAACTAGGTGACCTGCCTGGCCGAGGTTCCTACTGGCGCAACAGCGGTTACATCCTTTATGGGAGGAACTGACTGCACTCTCCATTGGGTTCTAGGCCTGCTTCACAAGAGGAAATCAGGCCTGGGACTGGGTGTAAACTAGATCCAGAACCGTAGGCCAGGAAAGCTTAGGCCTCAAGGGAGAACCTATTGATGTTTCCAAACCACGGTGTTATAGCCCTGTCCACTATGAATAAACATGCGTGTATCTCCATGTTTGTGCTGCTCTCCACACTGTTGCAATGGTGCTGCTTGATGCGTGGGCTCATCACTCTTCAACGTGTAGACAATAAGAGACTGCGAGTGCTCAGCCACACCCAGAGAGGAACCTTACATAAACCTTGCACACACCACCTGACTAAACCCCCAAGGCTCAGGACACATCCCAGAAGAGGGCCCAGAAAGCAGATCTGAGCCCAAGCATAGGCAGGAGGGCTTTGAAGAGTTGTTCCCTGGACAGGACTCTGACTTGGTTCGCCTACATGGAACCAGCACAAGAGCAACCAGCTAAGAATTCCAGCGTGGAGGGGAGGGGCTCCATCCCTAGCCCAGCAGTTATTGGCAGTTGATTGCTGCTGGGGGAAGGGAGAGTTGGTTTTCTTTGGAATGTGGCCTTTGGAAGCTGTCAGTGACCCCAAGCCTCTAGCATATGGCCAGCATGAACTCCACTCAATGGAAAAATAAATGAATGAATGATTGAAGAAGCAAATGAGCATTAAGTCAATCAACAGCTCATGAAGTTGTGGTGGAGATGGGATGGCGTGGGTTTCCTTGCAACCAAAGTTGCTCCTGACTCATAAACACTGTTACAGTGCACACACACACAAAACAAGTTTCTGTGTTCTTTGAATGGATGTTATATCAAATAATCATGTTAGACTGTTTATGATTGCTGTCCCATTACCCCATGGCTTTGTGGACTTCCCTGAATATCTGCCCATCCCATTTGTAGACTGAGCTGGCCAAATTCCCTTCCAATTAATCAAAGTGACTGGCCTGTGCTCACTAGAACTCTCAGATAACCCATGAACCCTGTGATGAGAAAACTGACAAACTAGGAGAATGCTTTTTTAGTGGTTGTTGTGACTGTGGTTGTTTGGACGGGGCGATGGGAGGAGAGTGTTTCAAGAAGCCCAAATTGGCCTTGAACTCACTATGTAGCCAAAATCCTGATTTTCCTGCCTCTGCTTCCCCAGAGCTGGGATTATAAGCATTTGCTGCCACCCCATGATTGCAACATGCAAGGCAAGGTCTCTAGCGACTTGGCTACATCCGGAGCTCCTGTCAGAGGAGCTTAATCTCCCTTAACAGAGGACATGGGGCTTGAGTGCAGCCTGCCTTCCTGCCCTTCCTTCTTCTCAAGCCTTCCCTCCTCCTGTGAATTCTTCTCATAATTCCTATGGGAGGAAGGAATTTTGCTTTACTCTTTAACTGCTGGAGACTGGATTCTCCTTCAGCATGTCCCTCTCCCTGATCTCCAGCATCCCCAGCTCCTAAAAAGAAATCATTACTGTCCACCCTGAGGACTTTTGGGAGACCTAAGGTACATAGCAGATGAATGCCAAACTGTGTTTCTTGTATAAATGTGGTATCCCCATCATCCAGCTGTTTCTTATGAATATTGTCCAAACCTGGGAGCCATATCTGTGGGGATCTCATCATCACTCCTCCCTTTGTGACATCACAAGGCAGAGGCAAAGACACCACAAGGCATAGGTCAAGTGGGCACCCACTGGTCAAGGTCTCCTGTTTTTCTACAGTGAATATGTGATCATCAGAAGCTGGGACAAAGTTGGTGGATCTGTGGGATTACCACGTGAGTTTTAATCTCCCTTTTTGTCCCTAGAACTGAGTTAAAAGTCCTTGCCCATCCCCTCATCCCCACACCCCATTCAAAATATTTACTCTCAGGTCAGGGACAAGCAAAGTTCCCTAGTGATCCTGCTGGGATTTATCATGTCCTGATACTCTGAAGGTTCAGAAGGAAGTGATCAACTCCGAGTCCTTAGAGCTGTTTGTGCTTTCCAGAGAAATGTCCTCTGACAGAGAAGCATTCACTGGGGAAGGCAGAACCATACCACATGGCAGTAGAAGGCCCCCAGGCCCTACTAAGCCCCTTTGTTACTATTTGCTCACCTACTGAAAACTGGCTGACTAAGGCAGTGTAGTAAAGATACACTTTAGAGTAGACAGGAGAAGCGGTCTTCCAGAAGCGTTCAGGGTCCACCAGGGGCTCAAGAGACAGGGTGTCCTTAACTCCTGTCATCTGCCACGTGTCCATCTAGACCGAGATCTGTGTGATTTCCTTCAGCCCACACAACAGCTCATCTCTCTCCCCATAAGGAATGCATCTGATGTGGCTCTCACAGACACAGCAAGCATAGGATAGGCAGGGACCTCCACATCCCCTGAAAACCTTCCCTGGGACAAGCGGGGGCTGGAGAGAGGACTGGACTGTGGGTGCTGTTGGGTCACTCCTGCTCTTCGTCTTGACTATACTATGGTTCGGAGCATTTGTTTAAAATGTCCTTATCTGTTTATTCCTGGAGGAAAGGACTTGATGTGTGTACTTGGCTCCTCAGCAGGGTCCAGGAGGCGGGGATCATGACGGAGGAAAGATGAAACAGGATTTGAAAAATGTTAATGATTGTTGAAGCTGATGACTCTTGAGCTTAATGGGTACATGGAGTGCACTGATTACATTGTAGCACACTTTCTGCTTTCATGTGTTTCAAAATTTCCATAATAAAGTTTCAAAAAATTTAAAAGCAGTCAAATGCTTGGACTAGTCAGGAACAAGGTGGAGGTGGAGGCCCAGAAATTAGGACAGGTGAATAGCGTAATTGCCTGTCATGGGATCAACAGCAAGTGAAACAAAAATATCCTGAGGACAGGTCTCTAGGCTTTCTTCCAATCATAGATGCTAGCAGATAACGGAAACCACCCTCAGCAACTCAGAAGCCACCAAGAGAGAAGGAAAGAACGTCTCCCTAATCTTTAAGTGAGAGCTTTTCATTTAAATAGGCTCCACTGTTTGTCATTGCCTTTGAAGAACAAACAAATTATATATAGCATAATATACATCTCAGGGTAAGGTGATTGGCTGTGCTGTATTTTCACACACACACACACACACACACACACACACACACACACACTTCAGGCACCTGCAGAAAGAAAAGCCAGGTGGCAAGAACTGTTTTCTGAATTTGGCAGAGAAGTCTTCAGGATGCACATAGGATTTCAGTGTCAGAGTGAAGGTGCCGTTGTTCATCCATGCCAGGATCATTTTCAGGGCAACAGCCACTTAGTAAGGGATTCTTACACTTTGCACTTTGTATGTTCTTCTGACTGGGAGATACTTTGTTCCTGAAGACCCCCTTCCTTCCCAGAGGTGGGAGTGACAATACTTCCAGGGTGCAGCATCAACTACCATTCCTATGGGTGAGACGAGGTACCACCCGAGTCAAGTTCCCAATGTCTGTGTATGTGGGAGGCACACAGAAGTGCTTGGGTAGATGCTGGCATGTGTGTGGGTGCATGTTTGCGTGTGAATGCATGTGTAAAGTCCAATTTTAAGAAGCGGAGATCAAAACTTTCCTTTGTGGGAAAGTTTCATTCCCTATCGACTACTTCACAATACAAACTGCATACGAAAGTAAGCACAGAATTTGAACATCTTTGTTAATCTTTAATGAATGTCAGTAAGTACATTTCTGCATTCAAGAAAATCACATTCTAACCTTAAGGTCACACATATGAATATTTTACATGCACATGAAGAAAGAAAGCAACAGGCACTTGGAAACACATCCACTTCCTTTAACACATTTAACATATGTTATGTGTGACTAATATGACCTCAAAACAGTTTTTCATGTGTTTGAGTTTCCCCCTTTACATTCCTCAGTTGTAGACGCGGGCATAGGAGCGAATCCCACCCAGGTGCAGAAACAATGAAAGCAATACAGTTTGCTTAAGCACATATGCACAAGTATTTGCAAGAGTCCCTTGAACTCCACTGCATTTTGTCTACACAGGCCTGATGGATTCAATCAGCAGGTGGAAGGACTTCAAATCTTCAGCCACCAAAAAACTGTGAGGTGGGTGGTGGAAAAGGCAGGTCCAGAGCATATAATACAGGGTCAAAACCTGACACGCAGGACACTTGCTCCTTCTAGCATCCAGCTCATGCACAGTAGGTCAACTCATAATTCATGCACATACCAAAGGGGAGGCGTTAGAGAAACATACATGGGCAGGCAATGCCATCAATTCTAATGAAGAATATTGAGAGGTAGAGAGGACCTGTCCTGATTTCCATGACCACGTCCTCCTACTCCCAGGAAATATATCACAGATAAAAACAGCAAAAACTTTGTCAGGTGTGGTGCAGAGGGGATGAGGGTCAATAAACTCCTGTGAGACACCATAGTCCCACTAAAAGCAGAGACCTCTGAGCGATCATACACTTGTCACACTGATCCAAAATTCCAGGTTGTTTCTTTTCTACAACTGGTCTGTGGGAACAAGCAAAATCTGAATTAGAAGTATAACGAGAGTATGTGATCACAGGCCATGATTTGAATCTCTGCGGTACAGGGTTGCCTGCCAGCGAGAGTGGTGTTTCCCAGAACACACTGCACCTGCAATATTCATCAATTCAATTGAGTCACACCAACAACTGTCCCCATAGCTTAGGCCATTCATCTTGGGAGGTGACATTTTTCATTTCTCTAAAGACTTTAATGAAACCAGGAACACAAGAAGGAAAGGATTGCTAGGCATAAGCCTGTACACCTATCACCTCAACACGTAGAGAGAGGTAGGAGGACTGTGAGTTCAAGGACATCTTAGGACACATAGAATGCCATATTCCTCAAAGAAAGAACCAAGAGAGAGGATCCTTGAGTCTTTGTCTTTAAGCAAGTGTAACTTTTCTCATCCATCTGCACACTGAAAAAACAGGGCCAATGTAAAACTATCTGTTCCCATTCATTCTGCAACTCCCCATTACAGAGCATAGGAAGATCTGCTCTGCTCAACACAATGCCCACCTTATATTCTCTGCACTGCCATTCTGAGACACACACAGTGGAAGAACATCACCACTGCTTGTTTTCTTCACTCTATGTAGCCACCAGGTTAGTACTGGGACATAGGACTAAGTGGTGGCAGCCACTGTTGCTGTCCACAGAAAAGATGTTGAAATGTCAGGCTGCCTATGCAGAGATATTTTTGAATATGGGACAAGAGGGATGGCTTTACTGATTGGAAGTACTCAAGGTCAGAATGCGTAGGAAGCTGACAGTAAATCACACATTTCCTAGTTCTTTCTCCTAAAACAGTTGAGGATTTCTGAAGAGGTCACACAGAGCCCTGGACTATATCTCACTTACCCTTTGTTATGTGTACAACGGCAATGAAAATTCATGTGGAAAAAATAACTCATGTCTTCAAATCAGACACCTTCAGTCTTCAAGGTAGGAAAACCACCTCCCCAAATCAGCCAAGTGAAAGTCTCCACTCCTATAGCAGCAGCAGAATTTCTTCTGTGTGCCTGAACTTTTACTTTACAAGTTTAAATTACCTAGAAGCTTCAAAACCCCACTTCCCTTAGAAAGGCTGGCTTCACATAACATGATGTACAATGCTCTGCATGCAGTTTTAAATGGTGTGCGCATTTTATCCACGGCCAGCAGATAGTAAAGATTCATTGATCCAAAGCCCTTATTTGACTGACACAGCAAGCCTCAGCCACAGAAAGTGATGGCATTTCTGGAGACCTGGCTACCAATGTCCGCACATTTAAGCCATGTTGCCATTTGAAGTAAAATCATCCCCACGCACATCACCTTTTATGGAGAGGACATTTAGTTTGATGAAGTTACATTGCAGTGATTCAAGGAATCAGTCTAACATGGCCTACATAAGAGCATTGGGCAAGCAAAAGTGAATGCTGAATGAGACTTCACTGTTTCAACACACACACTCACACAGTCACACAAACACTGGGGGCTTGGCATAAGTACCAAAGGCAGCCTGCTTTTCAGATGAAGACAGTAACTCCCACATCAATGAGGAGGGATGAAGGGCCGAGGAGGGATGAAGGGCCACGCAGGGACACAGCCAGTGGTTCATCCCTCCCAACCTAGTAAGCAGCAGACTTTCAGCAGAAAGCTTGCTGTGAGTCGTTTCTGGGAATGTTTGGT
>JAQHUG010000458.1:302346-324055 GCA_028555095.1 Dicrostonyx torquatus | reverse complement strand
CTGCAGGTATTGATGATTTTATTACCACTGCCCTTTTGTAAGCTGTGACAGCCAGCTGTGTGGCAGTGGCTCTCCTCCCCCCTCCTCCTTTCTTACTCCCTACTTCCCCCAACAGCACCTGAGTAGTTCATTGAGGAATTTCTTATTCCCTAACTTTCTATGTTGCCTTCAGTGACTCCAGATTTACTCCCACACCCCAGTATTATCTTGAGAAAAGAGATTGACATAGCCGCCATAATTTTATCATCGCCTCCTGTTGTTGATTTTGTGGGTCTCCTCAGCTACTTATTTTTTCTCACAATCCTGTTACAATTGCAGTGTAGAAACAATTCTGAATGAAGAAGTGATTTCAATTAGCAATTAGTTAAAATAGGCATTTTTATTTTCAGGCCATATGAAACCTCCAATGAATAAGTGAATCTGATTTGGAATTCATGAGAGCAGGGATATTTAATTTTACTCCATGTGCAACCTTTCCATATTCTGTATCAATCACATCAACAGGTCCACAGTCCTCTTCTCCCATCAGTACACATAGAGCGTTTGCCCTCTGCCCACAATTTCTGCTGGAAGGGTAGAGCTTTAGCAGCTGCAGCAGCCATACAAATGCCTTCCCCCGGGAAGGCTGCTGTCAAAGACTCACATCAGGACGTCTCTAAAATTGGCTCTAGGATGGATTCCATCCAAGGTATATTCAGAAGCTGCTCTCAGGCTCCTCATCAGTGGCCCGACCGAGAAAGGCGAAGCTGTGGGAGCTAAGCAGGAGCACTCTCCACTTTGGGCACACTATTTCTCCTGACTTTCTGGGAAGGCAGCAAGAACAGCCATGTGGAGTTCACGTTAGCTCCCCACAGCCCCGACAGCACAGTTCAAAACACGCCATATGCAATGGGAGCTGGTAGCTTTCATGGCAAGAACAGGACTATTTAAAATGAACATGGAACTGGACCTTGACCAAGACCTGGAAGACAAAGTATTCCGTCAGCCAAGGAGAGGAAATTAACATTCAGGCCAGTGATGTCATTTTCTTATCTGTCCATTTGGTGCTTCCTCCCACTACAGTTGTTCTTTTGCTGCCTGTGGTTCCATTGTCTTAGTTTCCCAGCCTGCTCTCCTCCTTGCCCTATATGTATTTATCTCTATATTATAGAAGGGCCTTGGAGCAGGCCAACACTGTCCCCTACTGTTCATGCCTTTTACTGTTTTATCTTTCATTTCTATGTTTTCTTTTTTCTTCATTTCTGTTTCCCTGTATCCATTTCTTTTATTGTCACATAACCCAAAGCCCGGGGACTTAACTTGGTTCATTATTTGGAGGTTCGTGTCTTTACCATGCCTATTTAGTCTTCCACTAACCACAATGCACACATTTTGACCACATTTGTTTCTTTGTTTCAATTATCCCCAAGCCCCTCTACTCCCTATCTAACAACCTAATGCTCATCACATGACAGTCTTACCATGATTGCTTACCTCCTTTTCTTTTCCTTTGCATTCTGGGGGTCCCTTTCCTCCCTAAGCTATTTGGTATCTCTTTTGTAGTAACTTGCAACTATGTTACTAGAATGAATTATAACATTGGTTTACCAGGCAAACTCATCTCCTGACCACTGAAAGAACATTCACTGAAAGAAGAGAGGCAATTTCAGTTAAAGAACAAAAACAACAAATCTTAACCAACAAGCCAACACCATGGGGTAGTTTGAATGAGCTGTCCGCTGTAATCCCCAGCATTTGAACACTTGACCCTTTGGATAGCGCTGTTTGGGCAAGTTTGGGAAGTGTGGCCTTGCTGGAGGAATTATGTCACTGGGAATGGTCTTCAAGAACTTACAACCTTGGTTTTCTTTCTTCCTTTTTTATTTTTGCTTTATTCTTTTGGTTCAAAAATGTAAGCCCTCAGCTTCCTGTTCCTGCCAGCACACTATTGCCTGCTGCTGTGCCTTATTGCTGTGATGGACTCTTATCCCTCTGGAACTGTTAGCCCAAGTAAACTATTTCTTTATAAGTTGCTTTGGTTATCACATTATATCACAGCAACAGAAACATAACCAATACACCCTAGGTATGTAGATCCAAGTTCAAAGGCACAAGTAACACGAAGAAACATGACAGCTTGTCTCCTCCAAAAATTACCAGCCCCTTACTAGTGACCTCTGATCACAAAGATTTAGATGAAATTCCAGATGCAGACTTCAAAAGGACAAATATAAAACATAGTTAAAAACTATTCAAAGAAAACTATACTATTTTTCAAGAGAATACAAGGAAAGGCCCAAATGATAGAAAAATAGAATTTAATAAAGAGCAACAAGTAAACCCCAAATGAAGTTAGGATGGAAGTGAAAAGCACAATAGGGCAAATAAGAAAGTTCATTGGAAACCATCAATAATATGGTTCCTGTAGAAGATAGCATATCAGGATACGAAGACTAAATAAAGCAAGCCATCAGACCAGTGAAAGATCAATAATCATTTTTAATGGATGGATGGAACATATAAGAAACCTGGGACTCCATGAAAGGCGAAGTGTATATATTATAGACTTGAGAGAAGGAGGAGAATTTCATGTGACTGGCATAGAAAATATTTTTTAATAGGATCATAGAAGAAATTTCTCCAAATCTACAGAAACAGAAACCCATCTAAATATGAGTCATGCAAAATGCCAAACAGACCAGGCAAGAAAACAAACTCCTCTTGCCATACAGGTAAAGCACTAAATGTACAGAACAAGGGAGGCATAGTGGAAACCACAAAGAGAAGGCCTGGATCACATAGGAAGGCATCGGAACAACTGCTGACTTGTCATTTCAAACCATGAAAGATGAAGTGGTAATACAGATGTCTTTGAAACTATGAAAGATCATAATTGCTATCTCAGTCTAATATACCGAGCAAAACTACCTGTCATAATTTTCAGCAAAAGAAATGTTTTCTAAGATGAAAGCAGGCCAAAGGAATTTGTAACCACTGAGGCACTTCTCCAGAGGACACTGGAAGGAATATTTCATTCACTATTAAGAGAAAGATAAAGTACTACAATAGGAAAAAGAAATTATTCTATAAACCTCATTAAACAAAAGATTAAGAAAGTCTCAAACCCTACAAAGTCAACAAAATAAAAGGAGAACTAATTACTTTTCAGTATCATTCCTATCAATGGTTTCAATTCACTTGTCAAAAGACACTGACTAGAAGATTGGATTAGAAAATAGAATACTTTCTTCTGCCTCCATGAAATATACATTAGTACCAAAGATAAGCATTATTGTAGGATAAAAAGGATGGAAAAGAGTACTGTAAACAAATGGAATCACATGCAGGCACTGATACTCTTGTATTTGACAAAATAAGCTTCAAACTAATTCTTCCAGAAGAGTTTAACAGGGTTATTTCTAACTGGCCAAGTGATGAATCTATCAAGAGGAAATTGTAATTCTAAATCTATCTGCACTAAGTATATCTTCATCCAATTTTATAAAGCAAACACTAATATATTTAAAACCACAGAGCAACTCCAACATAGAAATAGTGGGTTACTTTAGTTACCACTTGTACTTTTGGACAGATTAATTGTACAAAAAATGAATAAATACTGGAACTAAATGGCATCAAAAGGTAAAATGTATCTAAGAGTTATCTACAGAGCATTCCTCCCAAATACCAAAGAATATACATTCTTCCTGGCACCAAATGGGATCTTCTCTAAAACAGAGAACATATTGGTGCACAAAGCATGCTTCAACAAATGTAGGAATTGAAACAACATCCTGTATTCTATCTGACCAAAGTAGGATTATGCTAGACATCAACAGTGAGAGAAACTACAGAAAATATACAAAGGTATGGAGATTAAACACACCACTGAATAATGAAAGCATCGTCGCAGACATCAGATAAGAAACAAAAAACGTCTTAGAATTAAATGATAATGAAACCACAACCTATCCAAATTTATATGATATAATGAAAGCAGTTCTAAGAAGGAAGTTTATAGCTTTAAGAGCCTTTACATTACAACAGAGACGCTTGCTCAATCATGTTCATTGCTGCTCTATTCATAATAGTCAGAAATTTGAAACAGCCTAGATGTCAGTGGATAAATGGATAAAAATGGATAATATTATAATAATGGATAATATTATGTTGTATAAATTTACATGATTTAATATTATTTAAATTAAAAATGTTAGAAACTAAATAATTAAATACACATTTAAATGGATGGAATTAAAAAAAAATCATCCTGAGTGAAGTAACCCAGACTCCAAAAGACAAATATGGATGTACTTGCTTATATGTGGGTGCTCACTATTAAGTCTTCGATAAGCAGGCTACAATCCATATAACCATAGAGGTTAGGTATAGAGTAAGGGACTAGGGGGGAGAGTTGAATCACCATAGGAAGGGGAAATAGAATAGATAGCTATGGATGGGTGGATGGGCATACTGAAATGGGGTAATCAAATGGGGGGGAGAGAGAAGAGGGGAGTAAGGGAGGCAATATAGAGAGGGACAAGTAAAACCAAGGGATATTTAAAAGATGATATGGAAACCTAATAGTGTAGAAGCTTCCTAAAATATATACATATATGAATTTGGCCTAAATGGAATCACCAAATAATCGGGAAGACAGAATCCCAACTGGGTATCTTTCATCACCAAATGAAAGCCTCCAGTTCTAGGGATGGGCTACATCAAATTACGCTGCTGACCATAGAGGCCCCATGGATACTCCCAAACAAACCAGGCTATTGCCAAGGCTATTGGTTGCTCTCCATAAACTGATGGTAAGGCCCCATTGCTGAAGATAACACCTACACAACTCACTGAACATGGAGAAATTAAGTTGGTGCCTACAGAGAATCTTCATTTTTACTGACTAGTGTTCATGTTACTGGAAGATATTTTGTGTGGTACAGGAGGAGAAATGTAAACACCAACCCAGCTACAAACCTTTGATCTATAATGGTGACCTGCCTGCAAGATATGCTGGTATGATGGTGGCACCTTGTGGGAGTACCCAACAATCTAATTGGATAATTGGATTTAAACTCCAATCCATGAGTGTAACCCATACCCAACACTGCTCAGGTAGCCAAAAACCTGAGACTAGATAGGCCAGGAATCTAGGGAAAATCCAAATATTTCTGTTCGGTTAAAGGAACATAACATAATGACATTCTGCTACACTCATAGACCAATACCTTGCTTAGCTATCATCAGAGAAGCTTCTTCCTGCAGTAGATGGGAACAAAAGCAGCAACCCATAAGGGACAATGTAGTCCTATTTGTATTTTAATAAATAAAGCTTGCTTGAGGGTCAGAGAGTAAAACAGCCGTACTGATCAGCCTTACAGACCAGGCAGTGGTGACAAACACCTTTAATCCCAGTAGCCACACTAGTTTGCCATAGAAACCAGGTGGTAGTGGTTCACTCCTTTAATCCCAGCACTAGAGAGGATTATAAAATGGGAGGAGATATCTCTCACACACAGTCTCATTCTGTGATTCCTGGAGGCAGGATCGCCATTTCAGACTGAAGTAGAAGTAAAAGCCAGTGACTGGCTTCTTTGCTTTTCTGACCTTCAGGTTGAACCTAAGCATGCTACAGGACAATGTGCAGAGAGTGAGAAACCTTGGAACACCCAGTCCTAAATGGATTCTTTTACCAACTCCCTTCCTCAAGATTCAGGGATCTATGCAGAAGAGGAGGGAGAAAGATGGTAAGAGTCTGAGGTGATGGATAACTCCAAGGAAACAGTGCCTTCCAGACACACAAGACTCACACACATATGAGCTAACAGAGACTTTGGCAGTATACACAGTACCTGCACAGATAGAAGCTAAATGGGGTCCATTGATGAGAGAAGTGGAAAGCAGCTCCTATTCCTAATCCAGAAGCTATCTCCAAGTGTCAACCACTTGCAAAGGAAAAAGGAGTTTTCACCAACAGAGTCTCACGGGTTTACAAGCCCATGCTTAAGGTCAGGCTTCATGCCCAGCAGTAGATGGCCTCCACAAAACAAACTCAACACAAGTTTTGGAGGTTCCTTTTCTCATAGGGCTCTGTCTGAACATTGTTTTTCCTTTCCTTACAGGGCTTTGCATCATGGTTTCTGGTGCTGCGTTTTTACATGGGATTTCTGTGTATGTGAACATGTGTCTCTGCCTCTGTGTGCATTGCTTGTGTTTCTTCTTTGACTGTTTTTCTTCTGGTAGTTTTTTGCTTCATTCTATTCCAGTTTGTTTTTATTTTATCTTATTTTATTTTTTAGACTTCTGTTTGTATTCTAATATGAGATAGATAGATAGATAGATAGATAGATAGATAGATAGATAGAAAAATAGATAGATAGAGAGAGATAGATCGATAGAGAGATGGTGTGGATTTAGGTGGCGGTAGGGTGAGAAAATCTGGGAGGAGTTGGTGTTGGGAAAATCATACTCAGAATATATTTTATGAAAAAAGCTATTTCTAATTAAACAAATCAAAGAGACTTCAAAAAACCAACCTGTTGATTATTCTTAAGACACTGGACAAACAAATACAATCTAATCCCCAAAGCAGTAAATGGAGAGAAATAATAAAGATATAGTTAATTAATAAAGAAATTAATGAAATTTAAATGAAGAAAACAATAAAAAGAATCAATAAAACGTCTTTGCTTTTTTGGGGGGGAGAAGATAAACAAAATTGATAAGCGAGAAACAAAATTAGTCAAAAGAAAGCAAGAAAAGACCCAAATTAACAAAATTAGAGATGAAAAAGTAGAGATTACAATAGACACTGAGTATACACAAAGAACCGTAGGAGATACTTTAAAAATCTGTATTCCAGCAAACTGAAAAGTTTGAGAGAAACAGATGAATTTTTAAATATATATGAGATAAATTTCTAGATATATATGACCTAACAATATTAAATCAAGATGAAGTAAATAGTTTAAATAGATCCATATATCCAATGAGATAGAAGCAGTAATTTAAAATCTCTCAACAAAAACAACAAAATCCCAATCTGTGAATCTACATGGACCTCCAAATAATTAATACCCATACTACTGAAATTATTGTATAATGGAAAAGGAAAGAACACATTCAAACTCTTTATGAAACTAATATTACCTTGAGACCTAAACTAGATGAAAATTCAACAACAAAGAGAGAATTATAGGTCAATATCCCTGGCAAACATAGACTCCAAAATTTTCAATAAAACACTAGCAAGTCATATTCAACACCTCCATGAGAATATTCACTGTCATCAAACTGGCTTCATCCCAGGGATATGAAGATGTTCAGTATATGTAAATCAGTTAGCATAATTCACCACATAAATGGCCTCAAGGGCAGAGATCATGTGATAATTTCAATTGATTCAAGAAAGGCTTTTCACAAAATCCACAACCCTTCATGAAAAAACTCTGGAGAGTCTAGGAGTGGATGGATTATGTCTCAAAATAATGAGATTTTTTATGACAAATCACTAGCCACCATATTGTTACATGGAGAAAAGCTCACAACATTTCTATTAAGAGCAATAATTTGACAATGGTGTCTACTTTCTCCACCCTATTTAATATAATGCTTGAAGTTCAAGCTGGAATAATAAGATAAAAAAAGGAACTAAAAAGGGATACAAATAGGCAAGAAAGAAGTCAAAGTATCCCTATTTGCAGATGACATGATTCTATATTCTGAAGACTCCACTGGGAAACTCCTAGCAGTCTAGTGATTTAATGTAATCACTCTCAAAATTCCATCACAATTCTTCATAGAGACTGAAAAAGCAGTATTAAAATTCTTATGGAAGCACAAAAAACCCTGGATTGCCAAAAGGAACCACCATTCTTGGTCTTGTTATACTACAGCTCCACAGTAGTAAAACCAGAATAGTATTGACAGAAAATTGAAGCATTGATCAATGGCCTAGAATCAAGGACCCATGCACAAGCCCATGCACCTAAAGGCATGTGACTTTTTTTGACAGAGATGCCAAATTTTTTATATATATAAATAAATTATATATATATAAATTATATATATATATATATATATATATATATATATATATATGAGAGAGAAGATAGCATCTTTGGCAAATGGTGTAGGAGGGTCCGTTTTTATTTCTGTGCTTTGGTTAAATAAAGACTGCCTGGCTTTAAGATAGGTCAGCCCTTAGGTGGGCGGAGTAGACAGAATGGAAGTTCTGAGGAGAAGAAGGAAAGTGAGCCAGTCACCATGAGGCCCCCGCCGCAGGTGGAAGTACCGTAGATCCGTCTGGTAAGTCACCCACCTCGTGGTGACATACAGACTTTTATAATGGGTTAGTTTATGAGGTGAGGGCTAGCCGGGAAAAGGCTAGTGATAATAAGCCAGGCAGAGTTTAAATGAATACCGTGGTTATTTCGGGTGCAGGCAACCAGTGGCTGAGTGGGCCAGCAGCTGGGGGCTTGGGTGCCAGGTGGCTGGAGAACACAACACACACCTCTCCTCTATTTACAACAAAATGGTGCTGGGAAAGGAGATATCTACATATAAATACACAAATTCGATCTTAACTCTCATCCTGCATAACAATTCCAAAACACTGAAATCTTAGATCTTTTTGGAATTGGGCTTCCATGCTGACTGCTAGACTCGGTTTCCTGTTTGCGACCAGAGGAATGTGGTTTGGGACATTGATCTGTCCGTTTTATCCCCTCCAATAAAATACCCCTTTTTAAATCAAATTGGTGTAAGATTGTCCTGCGACAATAGGTGGTGGTGAAGATGCTAGAACAGAGAACCCTCATGCATTGTTGGTGGGAGTCCAAGTTGGATCAATCTAGTGAAAATCAGGGTGGCAGTATCCAGAAAACTAGAATTAGACCTACCATATGATCTAACTATTCAGCTTCTGGGTATCTGCCCCAAAAGACTTTACATCTTACTACAGAGATACTTGTTCATCCATGTTGATACTGCTCTACTCACAATAGCTAGGACAAGAAAACAGTCTGTATGTCAATCATCTGATGAATGGATAATGAAAATGTGATACAATGGAAAGTTATTCAGCTGTAAAGAAAAATGAAATTAGCGAAACAAATATGGATGGAACTGAAAAACATTAAATGAGCTCAGAAAGATATTAAATTATGTTAAATAAGTTCAGAAAGAAAAACATGGCATGCTCTTTCCTATATATGGATTCTAGGTCTGAATATATATATATATATATATATATATATATATGTGTGTGTGTGTGTGTGTGTGTGTGTGTGTGTGTGTGCATGTACTTGGGAATGAGTTTATGCAGAACCCAGTAAAGCAGAAAGTTTATATACAGCAAACACAAATAATATATGAAGATCATATATAAATGAGTTTTGTTTTATCTCATGTTATTCTCCATGTATGACCTAGCTGGTTAATCCATCCAAATATATAGAACACAGTTGCTTGAAGCCACACACATATGATACACATAATATTGTATAGTATGATGAATTGTTCAAACACTTGCTAAATATCTAAACCAATAAGAAAACTAATATTAAAAAATTTACTAAACTTATGACTTTGATTCTTTACTAAAGTTGAATGGATGAATAAACTGTGAACCTCAAATATGTAAAAAGGGTTAAAATTACAGTATTTAATGAGACTTAAATCTTAAAGTCACCTACACAATATTAAACACCAATACCAAATACTTGGTTTTCTTTTCTGTTTCCCCCTCCATATTAGCAACACTAGCCCCCTTGCGGTTCTTCTGATTTTCTGTTTGACTATCTTCACCATGTAATGCTTATGGCTGGAGGCTCTCTTCTTTATAGCATTACTAGAAGTGCTGATGAAATTAGAAGTGGGTTTGTACAGACACCTATAGAAATTTGAACTTTGGCAAGCACATGAACCCAGGGGCAGATACAAGTTAGTGCTTTGGTTTGTTCTGATATGGCCTTTACTTGTTTTACAGCCCCATTGTATTCTAGGGTCTCTGTTACAGGCTTACTCTAATTTTTCTTTTTAAAATTGATTTGATTATTTTCCTAGTTGACCTTGATCTTCTAAAGAATACATCCTCCAGTGTACTAGTATCAGTCACCAGTTTACAGTCTGTGCTTCTTTCCAAGCCACTCCCCTACTTTCTGCAGGATCTTGAAGATGAGTCCTTCTTTAGCATATGTGTCCATCATCAAAATAATGTCTAACTTCATGATTGGGAGATAATTTCTGAAGCTCTTACATTTGATGATGCTTAGGAATCTTAGGCTTTTAGGCCTCCTCAAGTCATACCCATGCCTTTAAAATTGTTTGTTTCTGACAGATATGTGACACCTCTAAGGAGCTAGGAAACTTTGAAGTTCTGGGTTTTTCTGTGCTTCCAGAAGCTTCTGAAGTGCTACCAGATTCATACATGACTGACCACGGAATTCAAAGTGAGAGGGGACTTGAAGGTGAAGGTGTTTGGATCCTTGAAAGTATTTCAGGCTTTCAATATGCTTGGGTCCTCTGAAGAGCAGTGGGCTTTTTAAGTGTAAGGCCCCTCACAAAGTACAGGCTTTTAAAGACAGTACAAGACTTTGAAGCATTTGTTATCTCTGAGATGCTTAATAATTTCTTCTTAAACCTGAGAGAGGTTTAAGATGCATGGTGGTATTTGGCTCCTGATTGGAACAGGTAGCCTTCAAAGTACTTGAAGCCTTGGAGATTCTGGGGCCCTTTGAAGTTATGTGGGTCTTAATTATGTTGGGAGATTAAAGTTGGGGCCTTGGAGCTGCTCAGATGTTCTATGGTACTGGAGGCCTCACAGGTGTTTAGAAACCCTTGAGATTTTCAAGATGTTGGGATCCTTTGACATGAATTGAGCATTCAAAGTGCTTGAGATCTCAGAAGTGCTGACTTCGAGTTTGCTAGGGTCACTTAGTATACTTAGATGCTTGAATATGCTTTGATCTCTGAAATAGTGTGTAACATGAGGGCTGGCTTGTTGGGGTTTCTGTCCTGCCCAGTACCCCGCAGCCAGCAAGCCCCAAAGAAAATCACACAGAGAGTCTACATTAGGTTATTAACTGATTGGCCCATTATCTCAGGCTTCTTACTAGCTCCCATACGTTATATTAACCCATTGTTCCCATCCATGTCAGGCACATGGCTGGTACCTTTTCTCAGCTGGGATAGGGACACATGCTGCTTCCTTGGAGATCTGCACAGGAATGCTAGGGAAGCTTCCTGCTTCCCAGACTTTCTCCTTGCCCTGCCTCTACATCCTGTCTGGTTGACCCGCCTATACTTCCTACCTGGCCAATCAGCATTTATTTAAAACATGATTGACATAACAGACAAGTCTCCTGCACCAACAGTGCAGTCTGCAGATGTATCTGTACCACTGAAAGTGCCTGGGGCCTCCCGTTTGCTTCAGCCTTGGACAAGGGTGTTTGGAGTCTCTGAAGTATTTGGGTGAGATAGAAGTTTTTTTAGTATGTTCTGGCTTTATAGATTACCATGGATTCTGGGGGTATAAAGGGAGCCTCGCCAAGTGTTTGCACCTTGCTTCAGCCCTCTCGGTTGCTAAGGCCTGCCAGGTGCTAGGGCCCTACTGGGCATTCTTAATCTATGATGTATTAAGACCCATGCAGATACTCAGGCCTCCAAATCCTCACATCCAGCGAAATATTTGAATCCTGGTGCACGCCGGGGTCCTGCCAGATGGATGCTTCCATGTCGTAGGTAGGGTTCGCCAAGTGCTTGGTCTCTGCAAAGCTGTGGAACTCTCTCAAGATGGTTGACCCCATGAAGGCGGTGCTCCATGCTTGGAAAGAATTCAGCATCCACATGCCATGATCCCACCTTGTGTTCCTGTCGTGGGGGGGGGGGAACTATTTGAATTGAAACTCAGTACCTCTAGGTTGTTTGACATCTCCAAGCTACTTGGGCTAAGTAAGGCAATAAAGGTTCTAGAAGCCATTTGACCGTTTGAAGCCATCAGAACCCACATATTGTTGGACGCACCTCAGTTTGCTTCTGTGACTTTCAGTAAGGGCGGACTTTTTTATTCTTGTAGTTTGTATCTAGTTCTAGGTTGGGAAAGGGGGATAGAATTCACAAACTCAAGTCAGGGGTTACATCAGACTGAAAGGCACAGGGAAACAGTGTGGCACAGTGTACAATAAAGCAGCCTCGACGACTTGTGGCTTCAAGCACCAATATCTCTACCACTTCTACCGGTACTCTTTCCCCTGATGGTGCTCCAACTGAGACCACCATTGCAGCTATCTCCACAGAGGATCCTAACAACAAGGTCCCTGTCACTGGCAGCAAAATAGCACCTTTGGCTAGTGTGTGCTTATCTCTCATGCAACATTTTCCCAGCTAGCTGTGCATGCCCGAGCCCTCCTGATTTTCTTTCTGGTAGCCTACATCCTGCAACTCTGCTAGGAAAAACCTGCCCCGCCCCTCTTCTAGGGATCTGGCTCCCATAGAGGATGTGTGGGCAGTTTTTATTTACCAGCTTCCCTTGGCAGATGAAGAGAGTGGGAGGTTGGCAGGGAAAGAAGAGTCCAGGGAAAGAGTAGGGGAGGCAGATTGAACAAAAGGGAGTGAGATGGAGACCAATCTTTTCATTTTGTATTTTTTTCTCCTTAGGTTTTGACAAGCCCTAGACCCTTCCTTTCTCACCAAAGGCGGGCTGAGCGGGTGTGGGAGGGGCGCGGCAGAGCATAGTCTTGCAAGGGGTCAGCTGACCCTAGCCCTCCTTGGCTGTCCTGGCTTATGCAGCACATTCATTCTCCTGCCCGGTTTTCAGAAGGCGTTTATGTGTGGCTAATTAATTCGTGGGCCCATGAGGGACCTGAATAATAGACTTAATGACCAAAGCGGTGGGTGAGGGGCGGAGATGGGAGTGCAAAGCAGTGCTCAAGAGGTGCAGAGCCTGTACAGGGCTACGTGTTGGCCTGGGCAATTAAGCGGGGCGGTGAGAAGATCAGACTTAGATTTGCGCAGCCTCACAGAGGGGCAGAATACTTCCTGGCAGGCCACAGAGGAAGCAATTAGAATAAGAAGCAGCTGGATGAGAGTGAGCTTTAAGGCTGTTGCCATGGGGACTGAGAGACAGAAAGGCATTTGAAGGGAGACCACTGGCAGGCTTCAGACAATGGATGGGAATGGGGAGCAGGGAGATGGTAGAGTGCAGTTGGAGCTTAGGTTTCTAGGCCAGGGAGCCTGCAGACCTGTCTTGCCCTGTCTCCTCCCGCCCCCACCCCCGGCGCACACTGTGACCTTTGTCCACTCCTTCTCTCTGCTTGAATGTCTTCCCTCCATTCTGCACTAGCTAAGTTCCACCTGCTTGCTCACGGGCATCTTCCTCGCTGAAGTTTATTTTGGCCTGCCCCAAAGAGTAATGAGTCGGTCCTTACTCCCCCAAGGAAGGCCCCATAGCTAAGGCATTCTGCTTTTTTTGTGTTGTTTGAAATGTGAACTTGTTCAGAGCCTGGCTCCCCCACCCCCACCCCCTTAAAGTGGATGGATGTAACTCAAGTACTGGCTTCAAAGGGTTGTGTGAATTCAGTGAAAAGCCTTCACTGCATAGTGTAAGACAGGCTTTGCCTCTAAGTGTGTTTCAAGCAGCAGCAGCAGGTGAGAGTGGCATTTAATAAATGCATGTTGAGGGATTATGTGATGGAAAAGCTTTTACATGTGTTCCTTTTAAAGATGTGTTTTAATTTGCGTGAATGCATACGCGCATGCATGCCACGTGTGCTGTACACGAGGGGCTAGCAGAGGGTATGGGATCCCCTGGAAGTGAGTTACAGGTGGTTGCGACCTGCCTGATGTGGGTGCTGGCAAGTGAACTTGGTTCCTCTGGAAGAGCAGCAAGTGTTCCTAACTGCTTAGCCATTGCTCCAGCCCCTCACGTGAGCTCTTATGTCTTATGAGGCAAATGGATACTTTGTACTTGTTTGGCTAGAAGGGATGATTGTATGCTTGACAGAGTCTCAGTTTGTAATCCTACTGGGGAAATGAGCCTGTGGGGCTCATAGACTTTGACGTTTCCCAGCTTTTTGGTGGAGTTTGTGGAATCAGATATGGCTTTATCTAGTGAATGAAGTCTGTGTGGCGGACAGTGTGTCAGTGGCAACAGCATTG
Organism: Dicrostonyx torquatus; assembly: GCA_028555095.1. NCBI lineage: Eukaryota > Metazoa > Chordata > Mammalia > Rodentia > Cricetidae > Dicrostonyx > Dicrostonyx torquatus. Next base: position 309,916 of record JAQHUG010000458.1, on the reverse strand, counting down.
GCAGCAGAAGCTCACCCAGTGAGCCCGAGACTCCTGTGTGTGTGTGTGTAGGAAGGAGATGGCTGCTGGAGAGAAACGGTCACTGAAATCAGAGCGAGGCACAGGTATTTGGAGCCAGTTTGTATCTGTTCGAGGCCCTTGATGAGTTTACTGAATATCCTAGTCCTCTGACTTATTCTATACAGAAAAAGTTGATCTCTCTGGCATTGTCCAGTTTGCTGTCAGTCTCTGTGGAGAGAATCTATTCAGAGTGTCTTCCAGATATGATCTGTTCAGAGAAGGGACTCTCCTTAAAAGAGAATAGTAAGATGTTATATTTTGCTTTACAATATGACTTTGTTATTTGTTTGGTAGTGTTTTTATTTGAAACAGGATCTCACTCTTTTATCCAGGCTGGCTTTCAATCCATTAGCCCATGCTGACTTACAACGCACAGCACTCTTCTGGGACTCAAACTCTCAGGTACTGGTGGTGGTGGTGTGTGTGTGTGTGTGTGTGTGTATGTGTGTTTGTGCTACCTTGCTTGGCTCCAGAAGTGAATTTAATATTATAGCCTTCCCTGGGCGTTTTTGCAATGAGCTAAATGCAGTATAAATGAAATACATTCTCAAAACAAACTGAATAAACCCATTGCTGTCCAGCTGATTATAATGATTAAGTGTGTTTAGGGTAGAGGGCGAAGGGTGAGCACAGCTATGACTGGCCAGGAGTGAATGGCACTTTGTGGGAGTCCTCATTAGGCATTCTGCTTTTCTTGTGTCGTGTGGACATGTGGAACGCCTGCTCCATGGAGAACTGCATCCGGACTGGGATTATGTCTGTCCTAGAGCACTTTCCTCCAGGTTGAAACATTCCATGCTGGAATGAGGCTTCTTAAAAGTTAGGAAGTGTGGTAGATAATTTCAGCTATCAGTTTGACTGGATTTGGAATCAGCTGAGAAGGGAATCTCAGTGAAGGATTGTCTAGACAAGGTTGGCCTGTGGGCATTCCTATGAGGGACCTTTACAATGTCTTTGAGATGGGAAAACCCACCCTGAGTGTGGGCAGCATAATTTTGTGAGCCGTGCAATGGACTCAATGAAAAGGAAAGATGGACCTGAGTACAAGCATCCATTGCCCTCTGCTTCTTGATTATGAATGCAGTGTGATCAGCTGTCTCAACTTCTTCCTGCTGTAACTCTTCCTCTATGATGGTAGACTGTGGCCTAGAACTATGAGCCAGAATAAACCCCTACTTTTCCCTATGACACTTTTGTCATGGTAGTTTATCACAGTAATAGAAAAGCAACTATGTCAGGGAGTAAACAACTCATAAGTTTCAGAAAGTTCCTGAAATATAACTATTCATAAGGCCCCCTTCCCAAAGCTGTATAAGCACGAAAAATTGTAGGTTAGTAGCTGAACTGCCTACAAGTTATATAGGGAGCTCTAGCCATGCAAATTTGGGGAATCAGCAGTGCTAAGGTGGGCTCTTTGGTGATGCAGCTGTCTATGTTTCTTTAAGTAATGCCATGTGGTAGTTTGAAAGAAAATGGTTCCCAAAGGGAGTGGCACTATTAGGAGCTGTGGTCTTGTTGGAGTAGGTGTAGTCTTGTTAGAGGAAGTGTATTACTGTGGAGGTGGGCTTTGAGGTCTCATATATGCTCAAGCCATGCCCAGTGAGACAGACCACTTCCTGCTGCCTGTAGGCTAAGATGGAGGACACTCAGCTACTTCTCCTGTACCACATTGATGTGGGATTCCCTTCTGTATGCTGTGAATACCATTGGTTAATAAAGAAGCTGCTTTGGGCCTATTGCATCACAGATTAGGGCAAGGCAGGAATTCCAAACAGATAGAGAAGGAGAAAGAAGGCAGAGTCAGAGAGAAGTCATGTAGCTGTCAGAGGAGACAGATACCAGAACTTGGCCTGGTAAGCCACAGCTACATGGTGATACACAGAATAATAGAAATGGGTTAATTTAAGATATAAGAGTTAGCTAGAAATATGTTTAAGCTATTGACCAAACAGTATTACAATTAATATAGATTCTCTGTGTTTATTTCATGTCTGGGCAGCCAGGAAACGAATGTGTGGCCTCTGAGTACAGATTGGCATGCTAATGTGTGGCTGATTACATCCACATAAAACCTGAGAAAGCTTGAAAAAGAATTCTAAACACAAAAGAGCAGATTTTGTAACGTACCATGCCCATCTGTGCTCTATGTGCCACCATATACAGTTCGTGAACCAGGCAAGGAGCTGGAGATTGAAACACACAAAGACTCACAGACAGAGACACAGGTCATCCTTGATGCCAAAATGCCCCAAGAATGCCCCCTTTATTGTGTACCAGAACCGCTTATATAGAGATTTTTAACTGATAATCATGCCCCAGCCAAACCCACCAGAAACCACTCTCCTGCCATCAGGAACTTCTGAGGGTCTTGTGCTCAGAGCAGCTGCAAGCATTACATGTTGTTTACCAGAAATTCAGGATCTGGGGAGGGGGTTCACAACTCCCAACAGAGTTAAGCAGGACTTTTTGGTAACCAACAATTTTTTCCCCAAATGGGTTCTGTTTGCTGGCAGTGAGCAGGGATGCTGCAGCTCCTTTTATAAAAGGCTCACCGACTCAGCCTAAGAAATGGTGGCTTCCTGGTTCATACTGCCAGCTCAAACACAGGCTCCTTCAGGAGTCTGAGCACTTGAATGGGTTTTGTGAGCAGCATGTTACAAACTGCTTAATGGTGCAACATAGACTCACTGCATACCTGGAACTGGGGTGGTGTACATGGCTTGCAGAGGCATGTTGGACTGGGTAGAGCCAAAAGGCAAAGCAGCCTTAGTCCTAGCCTGCCACTTGGCATTTTAAGAAGCAGTCCTGGTCAGAAAAGGATTACAGATATGCAATAAAGACAGATTCAGATGAAATGGACCTCTAAATGGGTCACAGTGTTAAATAAATATACATAGGCTTGAGAGAGAGAGAGGACAAAGAATATAAAAAATAAAACAAAGTCATTAAAGAGACAGAGTAAAACCGTCATAGATTAAAAGAGTAAAGAAAAATAAGCCACTTAAAATGGAAAATACATAGAGAATCTGGATTCTGTATATTATTGTGTTTTATTTGAATTTTTTGACAGTGAATGACATTTTATTGTATGGGCTGCTAAGCTAAACCAACATATATACTTGACTTCAAAATTTGGATTTAAGGATATGTTGCTTTGAAAAAGAGGTTCTTCTTTTGTTTCCACAGAGGATGAGAACTTGTGGATTCCTTCCAGATTAATGTGTTTTGATGGAATAAGACCCCCTGAAAGGTCTTTGTAAACCCATAAAATACTTCATCCAAAAAATAGCAAAAAGTAGTTTGGAGGGAACTAGACCCAAATTCCCAAATATTGTTTATAAATGTTTGTTTACATTTAAAGGGGGATATAATATAGAGATGAATACTTTGCATTTGTATGGATCTTTGTTTATTGATAAAATTTAAGGTCAGTTTTGTTATATGTTTATTTCTGCTCTTGATGAAGGTACCGTGTTTGTCCAGTTCATTTAAAAATGTAATGTATGATTAAGAAATATAGGTTAATAAATAGTCATCTGTAATAGTCAGGCTTGTAGTCATGTTAGGTTTTCTAGATATATAGAGATATATTTCAGCTAGATAGATAATCTTCAAAACTTTCAAAGACCTATGGAATATGGCATTTAAAATGCTTTAAGAACTTAGAACTTTTCAAGACAATGAGACACATCTGCTCCTGGCAGCACCAATTACTTCAAGAGGATGATGGGCATCGAAGAGGCTCCTTATGGAGTTGGTTAGCCATTTGGGCAAGACACTGCTCTTGCCTGAACTACTTGATGTTATGCTGCAGGAATAGGACATGCAGGACCCACAGGAAAATGACTGCTGAACTTGCCTAAAGGTGAGGCAGTCCTTCAGGGTCCCTGCTTCATGAAAGAGTCTGCCAGACATTCTGAAGGACACAGATGAAAGTGACTGACAAACTGCCAATATAGGTGGAACTCTCTTTGAAATTTCCTGCTTTATGGAAAATTCTGACAGATACTATGGGCTAGTAGGCTGAAGATGGGTGCCCATAACATTAAAGATGACTGTCCAGGCAGCGAGATGTCTCTGTCAATTCTAGAGTTCTGGAAGTTGCTAACAATGCACTTCCTGTTAACTTAGGTAATATTATATCCTTCTGGAGTCTTTGATGGAGTTGAAGAATTTATAGTTATAGTTTTCCTAAGTTATGATAAATGATAAAGTAGATATAAATATTGTAACTATAATTCTTGCTTGATAATCATTTTGTTCTATGTAATCTTGCTATGTTAAATTTAAAATCTTCCTTTTTATTTAGACAGAAAAGGGAAGGTGATGCGGGATTCCCCTCTGTATTCTATGAATACCATTGGTTAATAAAGAAGCTGCTTTGGGCCTATTGCAGTGCAGAATAGGGCAAGGTAGGCATTCTGAGCAGATAGAGGAGAAGAGAGTAGACAGAGTCAAGGAGAAGCCATGTAGCTGCCAGAGGAGACAGACGCCAGAACTGTGTCTGGTAAGCCATAGCCAGTTGGTGATACACAGAATAATAGAAATGGGATAATTTAAGATGTAAGAGATAGCTAGAAATATGCTTAAGCTATTGGCCAAACTGTATTACAATTAATATAGTTTCTATGTGTTTATTTCAGGTGTGGGCAGTCAACTGCAGTCTCTGCCAACATCATGTCTGCCTACATGACACCATGTCATGTCATGATAATGGACTAAATCTCTGATTTTTTAAGCCACCCCAATTAAATGTTTTCTTTATAAGAGTTTCTGTGGTCATGGTGTCTCTTCATAATGATAGAAACCCTAACTAAGATATCCCTCATCCATACTCCTATAGATAATTTCAATAAAGCCATGGGTTCACTAAGATTAACTTGGGTAGGATTGTTTTCTTGGTCTGTTATTGATATGCTACCTGAGATGAATAGATGTATGCATGCTTCTTCAGGAAAAGTCATACAGTATGTCTTCACACGTCTAGAGATAGTTTCGATGCCATTGCTTCTAGTCTTTATTGGTTAAATAAAGGATGATCATCTAAAGGGTGTTTACTGACTCCCAACCTGCAGGTCATGACCCCTTGAGAGTCAAATGACCCTTTCACAGGAGTTGCATATCAGAGATCCTGCATATCAGGTATTTACATTTACAATACAATTTATATTACAATTATAATTTATAACAGTAGCAAAATTACAGTTATGAAGTCACAATGAAAATAATTGTATGATGGGGGTTACCACGTGGGGAACTGTATTAAAGGGTCACAGCATTAGGAATGCTGAGAACCATATATATATATATTCCTAATCCAACAGGAATTCCCATGAAACCTGAGGTAGTAGTGTCTGGGACTGAGGTGAATAGAATAGTTCTTACTGACAGGAGTTCAGAAACAGATCAGAAGTCATAAGCTTCAATTTTATTAGTAATTGTGTGAAAAACAGCTTTTCTATGTATTATTCCCTGTGTTTTAAAGTTCTCAGGAAAAAGCTCACTGGATCGTGGGGAAATAGTCTACTTTCGTTTACTAAATGGTGATACAAGGCAAGGCATCCTCTGGGTCCCACTCTTTAGTTTCATGCTTTCTCCTTTCCTTCAAACTGGTCAGATCTATAAGAAAACTTGAAAAGAGATTTTTTTCTCATATTTTGGAATATGCCTAGTGAAGAGAAAGGCTAAGATTTTGGCCTGACATCAGGAGAAGTAGTCATGGCCACTTAGGCAACTTCTATGAAGGTGTTATGGTCAGCAAATAATTACTAAACAACACTGTCTGCAGTCCAATTCCGGTAGTGCAGTACTCCAGGCTCCCTTTGCTTAAGGCTGAACTTAGTTTTGCATATTGAGTTAGGTCACATCGTATGCAGACATATTTACAGTAGTTACTCCAGAGTAGAGCTCATGCTTTTGAGCCCACAAGCTCTTCGATAGTTTGACATTCTCTGTGCCTAGAGCACTGCAAATTTGCCCTTATTATTTTGAACTGCATCTCCATTCTGATGTAATTTCATAGCAGTTCAATATGACAAATTCATTCTCTTCTCAATAGTCACTTTCAAACTGGAATCTTCTTTAAGAGCAAACCTACCAAAGACTCAGGCCAGGTAAGTCTAGCTATAATCCAATTTGACACAGCAAAGCAATCATTTCTCTGGGGCAAGGAGCCCTCTTGCAACCAGTTCTCTATTTGGAGTAATCTTTGTTCTCATCAGGGGCGAAGACTTCCTTGGTTTACCAGAACAAGTGGTTCTGGCCCCATCTCCTGCCCCATATCTGAGGACTTCTCGCAGTTCTTGTCCACTGATAATTTCTCTGAATTGTTCTGTAGTGCAGGTATGGACTTATTCATTTTACCATTTCCAACCATTTGAGTCTTGTAAAGAAGTGGTGAGATTTCTTTTGCAGTTTGTTTGATTTCTTTTAAGATAGAATATTCTTATTTTCAGACCATCTGAAATGCAAGATCAAGAATAGAAATTCATATTATAAACCCTCACATAATCATTGTGAAGCAATAGAAAAATGAATCATTAAACCCTGCTTACACCACTTTTCATGCTGAATTCAGTATCTAACACGGGAATGGTAGAAAATAAGTCTGCTGTTGGTTTGTACATATTTTCATCATTAAAATAAGGAAGCACTGATTGTTTTTAGATTTGATTCCATTATTTTCCTGTAAAATAAAAAAGTGTCACATAGCATTTGAGGCTCTAATGGGGATAAAGTAACTCCTCCCACTTCCACATAGTTTTAACAGCATGTAGATGTCGATGACTGGTTATTTCTTACTCTGATTTTACCTGGTGTACCAGGCTATTTCTTTTAGGCCACCAACCAATGCCTAAATAATGCTCAGCTTAGCTTAGGCTTGCTTCTAGTTAGCTAGTTTAGCTTACCCTGTTTCTCATCATCTACCTTTTGCCTTGGGGCTTTTTACTTTTTTCCTGTCTGTATATCTTATTTTCACTGCTTTTTGGGTTTTTCTGTCTGGCAGCAGCCTGGCTTCTTGTCCTGGGTATGTCTCTTTGTTCTGACCTCCTTCTTATCTCTTGTTCTCTGCCTAGCAGCCCTGCCTATCCTTTTTTTCTGCCTAGTTTTTGGCCATTCAGCTTTTTATTAGAACAATCAGGTGCCTTAGATATGCAAGCTGAAACAGATGCAGCACATGTTTTCATAATTAAACACACATTCTTACATCATGAAACAAATACAGCATAAAAAAGTAACACACCTTTATATAGTTAATACAATATTCTGGAGCATAAATAAATGTAATGTGTCTTTGCCTAGTTAAAGTAATATTCCACAACATCCTGGTTTGTGTTAAAATAGGTTATTTACATCCTGGTACTTGGTGTTATATAAATGCCATCATTGGTCATTTTAGTTATGTCTTTGTGTAGTTATTTCCTCACATTTAAATTTCTTTTTATTTTTTCCATTTATTTACTTTCAGTGTGTGTGTGTGTGTGTGTGTGTGTGTGTTGCATAAAGTTAT
>JAQHUG010000458.1:276780-291221 GCA_028555095.1 Dicrostonyx torquatus | reverse complement strand
TGTTTTTATGCCAATACCAAGCTGTTTTCATTACTGTCGCTCTGTAATAGAGTTTGAAGTCAGGGATGGTAATGCCTCCGGAAGTTCCTTTGTTGTATCGGACTGTTTTGGATATCCTGGGCTTTTTGTTTTTCCATATAAAGTTAGTTATTATTCTCTCAAGATCTATAGCCACAAATAGCATAAAGTATCTTGGGGTAACACTAACCAAGGAAGTAAAAGAACTATTCGACAATAACTTTTAGTCCTTGAAGAAAGAAATTGGAGAGGATACCAGAAAATGGAAGAATCTCCCATGCTCATGGATCGGTAGGATCAATATAGTAAAAATGGCAATTCTACAAAAGGCAATCTATAGATTCAATGCAATCCCCATCAAAATCCCCTGCTTTTTTTTTTAAGAGAATAAATAAAATGGAATAACTACATGTAGATGAATGACATTAGATCCTTCTCTCTCATCCTGGAAAAAAAAAACCTCTCAATTTCAAATGGATCAAGAACTTCAACAGAATTGAAATATTTCCCCCTAGAGGGAAGAGTGAGGCTAAATAGAGTCAGGGCAAGGTTGGGTAGCTCCAGTAAACTGATGAAACATATCAGATTATGGAAATATATAATATGATATTTGTAAGACCCAAGAAACTCAGAAATCTGTGCTTCACTAGCAGCCTCCCCAAGGTTGTATAAGAGGCACACAACTGTTTTGAAGTTGAAGGCTGTTCAGTGGTGCTGCCTCTTGTGCAAGTCATCCAGGGCTCATCCTATATTCATTGCCACCGATGCTGACATGGGCATTTTGGGGACAAGTGGCCTACGGTCCTGTAAGTAATCCCAATAAAGTCATTATACCATCAAAATAAAAGAAACTCAACTTAAGACCTAATACCTGAATATAAGAGAGAGAAGAGAAGAGGAGAGAAAAAGAGAGAGAGAGAGAGAGAGAGAGAGAGAGAGAGAGAGAGAGAGAGAGGCCACTCTGGATAGGATCCCAATAGTGCAGGCATTAAGACCAACAACTACTAAAGGAACCTCCTGGAACTTAAATGCTTACAACAAAGGACGCCATCATTTGACTGAAGAGGCTGCCTACAGAATGGAAAACAATAACAACAACAGCAACAGACCTTTACTGTCTATATATCTGACAAAGGGTTAGTAACAAGAGTATGTAAAGAACTAAGGGAACAAACCCTAAACATCTAGGAAATAAACAACCCACTCCCTGGCTCCCATATAATCATAGTCAGGAATAATGCAAAATACATTTAGTCCAACTTCAAAAGTCCCCATAGTATTTCAGTCTCAACACTGTTAAAACGTCTAAACTGTCAATTTTCTTCTGAGACTCAAGGCTTTCTCTTAATTGTAACCTCCTGTGCCACCAACTGGGGACCAAGTCCTTAAATATCTGAGCCTATGTGGGAGATTTCTCATTCAACTGTCACAAAGAGTTAAACTGGGGTGGAAGCTGGGAGGGCAGCACAACAGGAGGCTATATGGTGAAGGGTAACACTAAAGACCTTTTTAAAAAGTCATATGGAAACCCATTACTGTCATGAAGTTCCACCCTAGCTACTGACAATAACTGCTGGGAAAGGAAATGTTTTAAGAATGAAGCCCCTGGTAGGTCAACCACACTCCAGTGAAGGCAATATATGCAAGAATATATGAGCAGCATAAATTGAACTTGATAAGTTTAGACAAGGGATAAAAATTGCTTGAATAGGTAAGGGGGAGTGTGTCTACAAGGAGTTGGGGGAATTGAATATTATCAAAACACATTGTATGAAATTCTCAAGAACTATATTTTAAAAAATACATGCATTTCACTTAACTTACTAGTTAACATTTTTAGATTGTAGGACTTTCTGTTTTCAAAAATGTCAGCCCACTATGTCTTCCGTAGTCTTTTTTTTTTTTTTTTTTTTTTCGAGACGGGGTTTTGCTGTAGTTTTTTAGTGCCTGTCCTGGAGCTAGCTCTTGTGACCAGACCAGGCTGGCCTCAAACTCACAGAGATCTGCCTGCCTCTGCTCTGGAGTGCTGGGATTAAAGGCATACACCGCCACCGCCTGGCTTCTTTTGTAGTCTTTTTATTAGTCAATCTAGTCATTTGAATCTATCAACTCCTCATATAGCCTCTTTGTAATTTCTTAAAACTCTGAAACACATTTGATGCCATTTATATTTTAAATTTGTTTCTCCGAGAGGATAGGCTTAAAGTTTAAAGTTCAGAAATTATTTTAAAAAATGTGAAACTGAAGTTAGATTTCAAAAAAGTCACAGTTAGGTAATGAAGTTGATAAAGTTCTTTTTAGCTTGTTTACATTTTTCTAGTATTTCTTTTTCTTGATTTTTTTTAAAAAGCTGTCTTAATTTTGAGTAGAGGCCATGCTTTTAGGGATGTTAGTTTTTGCTGCAATCCATGTGTGAGGCTGAACTCATGTCAACTCACTCTTTTCTAGCTTGAACAATGATGATATCCTTGACTGGTTTCTAGCTACACTTCTTCAGAATGACTCATCCTTGGCCCCTAAAGACTTGAATAAAAGCTGGCAATATTGTCTAACAACTCAAGGCCAAATCCAGAGTTACACAGTTTGCTCAGATTCCCACTCCATCTCCAAACAAAAAGCCTTTCTGAGAAAACTCCCATTTGCCAAAATGTTTGTTTTACCTAATGCTTCAAGATATCTATAGCCTCTGAATCCTGCTCTGGGGCCACTTGACTGTGTGCACGCAAGTTAGCACATCCATATGAGTGTCACAGGGTCTGGACTCTGCTCTCTGCTGTATGACTCTGGTTTAGATCTACTGTCTCCTCCCAAGTCCTTTGTTGTTACTTTAAAATTCATTGTCACCTTCCTAAAAACCAAAGTTGTCTTCAGTTAAGGATGCTACCTTTCTTCTATTGCAGTAGTGTATTACTGAGTAAAATCTTCCATTACCTCCTTTAAGTAGTGCCCTTGCTTGTCTTTGGTAGGTTCCTTATCTTATCCTCAAAGATCCTTAAACAGTTTTGAAGAAATGACTTAACAATTTCTGTTTTACTATAATCCTCTTTTTCTCGTTTTAATGTATTTTCAAATGAGATTATTCTCCTCTCAGTTTGAAAATATGATTATATTGTGATGTATAATAATGTATATATTATTTATATTACATAGGCCAATATTTTAATCTTTTTATGACTGAGAAAAAAAGATAGCCATCTTTTATGCACGTGTCTAAGGAGGCTATGCACTTCCATTTCTGTATAGTGAAAAATCTCATTAACCACTTCTACATTTTTTTTTGGTAAAACTGAAATGTCATCACAAACAACATTTTATTATGAAAAATCTCAGCATCATAGGTAAACAAATTGCTCTCATTTTATCAGTGGGGTAGAAAAAGTGCACACATTCGTCAGATGCAATTTGTCATTATATCTGAGAAGTTACATCCACAAACAAGTGTACCTCTCACCCATCATCAAAGAAGCTTCTCTTTGTAGCACAGGGAGGCCGTCACAGAAAACCACAACTGGTCAAAATGCAGAGGGTAAAGTGACCATGGGGTGCATACCCCAGATTGGCACAACATAGGCCCTAACACAGCAGGCTCCAAGAACACTGTGGAAGAGAAAGTGGGAAACTTCTAGCAGCTAGAGGACTGGGACATCTGCTGTGAGATAAAATCTTCTAGACTTGACGGGGAAGCTGCCCCCAGGAAATTGCAACTATATGGTTGTCTAAGCAAGACTTTCATAATGACAACATCAGTTGACATGCCAGCTTGGATGGAGGAAGTTTTACAAGGCTCCACCTCTTTATGAAGAATTATAGCCAATAAATGGCTACTGAGAAAGGAAGAACGAGTTTTATTCAGGGACCAGCCTCTGGATAGGTTATCCAATGCTAAGTGCAAACACTAAATCCTAAATGCATATAACAAATGGGGAACACTAAATGGATTAAGCAGTTTGTATGTGTATATATATATATATATATGTGTGTGTGTGTGTGTGTGTGTGTGTGTGTGTGTGTGCATTGTGTGTGTCTATGTGTGTGTGTAACAACAATAAAGGGGAAGAGACCATGAATTTGAAAGGGGAGACACAGAAGGATCTGGAAGCAGGAGAGAGGAGGGTGAAAATTATGTAGCTATAGTAATCATCCATGAAATTCCCCCCAAATAAAAGAAATGAATAAAAAGTTTGCAGGTACCAATGAACTTGTGGATATATATATATATATATAATTCATATATAGATTTAGCTACATAAAGGCAGAGGTCGTGCACACCTTTAATCCCAACACTCCGGAGGCAGAAGCAGGCAGGCAGATCTCTGTGAGTTCAAGACCAGTCTGGTCTACAGAGTTACAGGACAGCCAGGACTGTTACACAAAGAGTCCCTGTCTCAAAAAAAAAAGAGAATAACATATATATTGTAGTTGGTATCAATTTGCAGTTCAGATAAGTCTCCCAGAAAAGATAACAAGCACATTTGCCTCGCAGACAGTTCTTTTCCACATCTGTCCTCCCACCACGACACTATCACTTGTTCATCATTCCTCAAATGCGCCTCATGTTCATCAAATGTTTTCTGTCAGCACTTATTAAATAGCTGGTATGTCATGTCATTTCTTTTTGAGTTAGCATCAGGGACACAAACCTTGCCCAATATTTTAAAATTATTTTTGTGTGTGAGTGTGTGTAAAATTGTATTTTATTTATTGTTATTGGTACAAACAGGTGAAATATAAATTCACAAATACAGATTTGAATCTAATGGACATGCTTCTGAAATTTAAACATTTATCACATATTTTTTAAAAAAATATTTTATGATGACAATTGTCATCAATCTGATTACAGGGGACAGTCAGTTCAGGCATTCTCTCCACTACTGCTTAGAGTCTTAGCTGGGGTCATCCTTGTGGATTCCTGCAAATTTTCCTGGCACCAGTTTTTCCCTAACCCCATAATGTCTCCCTCAATCAAGATATCTGTTTCCTTACTCTCCTTCTCTGTCCTTCCCCCAACTCAACCATCCCATTCCTTCATGTTCCCCTTCCCCCTCCTCTTCACTCTCCTCCTAATTTACTCAGGAGATCTTATCTATTTCCCCTTCCCAGGGGCATCCATGCACGCTCTCTTAGGGTCCTCTGAGGAGAGGAAAGAGGGATTACGTGAGCAAAAGGGCCAAGATCACAATTGGGAAACCCACAGACACAGCTGACTAGAGCTAGTGGGAGCTCAATGATGCCACCTCCAGGCTGAAAGCTGGGGAACCTGAATAGGTTGCAACTAGGCCCTCTAAATGTGGGTGACAGTTGTGTGGCTTGGGCAGTCTACGGGGGCCACTGGCTGTGGGACCAGGATTTACGCCCAGTGTATGAACTGGCTTTTTGGAGCCCATTCCCTAGGGAGGATATCTTGCTCAGCCAGGATACAGGGGGGAGGGGCTTGGTCCTGCCTCAACTTGTCATGGTGGGGGAAAAGGTGAGGGTGAGTGGGAGGAGGTAAGAGAGGGGAAACTGTAGTTGGTATGCAAAATGAAAAAAACTTTAAAAAAAGACATACTCAGAAGACTTTAAAATTTACTTTAAATAAAAATTTAAAGTTTATTATAAAAACCTTGCAAATGAAATACTTTATTTCTTAATGAATTTATTTATTCTGACTACATAGAAGCTTATTGAGACAGACTTTGGGCATGGTCAATCTCATGCACTGTGTTGGTGTGGGTCAATATGGTGTATTACTTATATGATTCCTGCTATTCTTTCTAAAATAGGTTCTTTTCTTCATGTATCTATGATACTGGTTCTGCCAATTCTGATTCTATTCTCTTTTGCAGAATGTAGCAGTGCTACCATTACTGAAATGAATGGTTTCTTTTCTCTGAAAAATAATCATTGATACTTGAATGATAGAATGTTAATGCTATAGATGGGCTTTAGTCATGATTGTAAAGACTTAGAGGAAATGCTTAGAGTGGACTACTGTGTATACCTACATGAATTTTTCAGTAACTGATATTTTGTTTTTTTTCCCTAGTATTTTAGTTTTTTCCTACTTAGTACATGAATTCAGAACTTCGATTCTGAGTTCAGCAGTATTTTGGAGTGCCCAGCAACTTTGAAGCTTACATGAAGCTTTTATTTGGACTGCAAGAGGACTAAAATGCTTCAGCAGTGTGCGTGTAAATACTTTATATGAACTGTATGATAAAGACATCTGCTAGTTCCTTTAAGTGCCTCTTTTACATAACTTTTCAGAGATGATTCGTAGAATGTTGAGTACCAATTATACTTTTCTTCTTGCACATCAGCTACATAAGGAGTTTTGCATAATAAAAAGGCTAATTTGTTTGTCACACCATGTTAAACTACCATCATGTTCAGCTTTCTTACCTGTCATGGTGGACCTAGCTTATCCAACCCTGTGATTTGAAGAGTGTTCTTTATTCATTAAAGTTTTAAGTTAATATAAAGATAAAATAATCATTAATTCCCAGATCATGTATCTCATCAAATGTATACAAAATTTTTCTATTTATAATGATTTTGTAAATGTTATTTTTATTTTTAACCTGCAGGTTATTAGTTGCTAAGATACAAAAGTGCAATGTATTGGTTGCATATTGACTTGATATGTCAATTGCCCATTGCTGATGCAATAAAATGCTGCAGACTTAGTGGCTTAAGACAGCAGAAATTTAATATTTTACAGTTCTAGAAGTCAAAACTCAGAAAAGAGTTGCAATTCACTAAAGTCAATTTGTCATCAGAGATATATTTGTTCTAGGTGGGAGGAATCTTTTTTCTCCTAGTTTTTAGTTCTTATGGTTCACCTACACTCTTTGACTTGTGATCATATCAGCCCACATTCAAATTCAGAATTTATGATAAATATTTTCTGGTGCTATTTTTCTCAGTTGATCTCTTTTTATTTCCTCCTCTACTATTATATATGCTTATATGTTGTCTGGATCTCTCTCCTGTCTGGTTTCTGTCCTCCCATCTAGTCTCAGGCTTCTTTGTAACTCTTATAACTTATATTAGCCCATCATTCTAGTATGTGTTAGCCACTTGGCTTGGTACCTTTTTCAGTGGGGCAGGTCACAAATTCCTTCTTTGGTATCTGGACAGGACTAGGGAGGAATGGGCTTCCTCCTTCCCAGAATTCTCCTGTTCTCATTGACCTGCCTCTACTTCCTATCTGGTTGTCCCACCTATACTTCCTGCGCAGCTACTGGCCAATCAGCATTTATTTAAAACATAATTGACAGAATATAGACAATTGTCCCGCACCACTTATAATATAATTTTATTAAGTTTATTCAGATAATTCTATATGATATTCTTATTGTAAGGTCAGAATACCATTAATTACATGTATAATTACTTGTATTCCATTGTGTGCTACAAAAGATGATATAATCAATGGTTCTTCATAAGACCTGCACAGGATGAAGCCGGCACGGATAGGGAGGAACTTATAAGGTCCCACCTCTCCCTAGTGAGGAATTATTGGCAGCTAATGGCTGGTGAGAAAGGAAGTATTTCCCTGGCAAGTTAACCTCACTCCAGTGGATGGCATCATATCCATGTGCATTCAGGCAGCACTAGCTAACTTAGAGGGCAGTAAAACATTTAAATGAGAGGACGTCAAGGTGGGAGAGGGAGGTGGTGAAGGGGTCTGTGAGGAAGTAGAGGAGAGAATTGGAGTAGTTAGGATAAAAATACATTGTATCCACATAGGACATTCTCATAGAAATATGCATATTTCTATGAGAATCTCTATATATGAGAATATATATATATACACACTGAAATTATGTCAAGAAGTATAATTGAAAAGTTTCACAAAAGTTCACAGCAGCAGAGTTAAACAGTAGAAACGACAACAAAAAAGTCATTATCCAGGTACTAAAAGGTTCATTAATATTATATAGTAAGAGAAACAGAAAGAGAAAAGAGTAAAAATAGAACACTGTGTTTCTCAGACAAGGAAAGAATAAATGCATAGTAGTAACCTAATAAAAAGTAGATGTAGCAAGAAGAATATTTGAAGAAATGGTAATCAAAAATTGAAAATGTATTTTTTAAAAAAACCATAGACCTGGACATTACAGAAGCTCAACCAACTTGACTTAAACTAAATATACAAATCCAAAGCTTGAAGTATCATAATTAAGCTGTCCAAAAGACAAAGACTGAGAACTGTGTATGATAAGGTTTTCCAAGGAGGGTGGACTTCATCAGTGTGTGTTGTGTGCACATGTGAAAAATCACACTGGTGCTAGTCAATATGGGCAGTTAGTGCATGAAAATAGAAATCAAATTTAGGGGCCCAGCAAAATGATTCATCTGGTAAGGGCACTTGTCCCCAGGCCTGCCCTCTGAGTTCAGTCCCTGGAACCCCAATGGCACAAGGAGAAAATGGACTCCCACAAGTTGTCCTCTGATTTTCTCATGCTTGCTGCGGCATACACAAACCCACACCCCCCCCACACATCACACACACATTAAATAAAGAAATGTAATTTTAAAAGGTTAAGAAGGCAAGGGGAAAGAAAAATCTGAAAGCAGCTCATCATATTCAAGGTATAGCAAACTTAATGGAAACCATGGAAACCAGATTGCTACTGAATAACATTCAAAATGATGAAAGGAAGGGACTAAAAATACCTGTCTGGAAAACATATCCTTCAAGACTAAAGGAATAATCAAGATGCTCACTGATGAACATAAATTGAGGTGATGTGTCACTAGCAAATCTTTTCTACAAAAACTACAAAAGGGGCTGGTTGGTACAATATGGACTTGTAGAGCTACTCTAGAGGCTGATGCATAAGGATTTTTTTAGTCTGTTCTAAGCAACATAAACTATCATTTATTTTAAATAAATATGAGAGGGAGCCTTTTATGTTAAAATGAAACAACAAGACATTTGTTACTAATTTCAAATGGTTAAACATTAAGTAATGAAAAAAATGGCACACACACAAGCGAATACAAAAAAATAGTACTTTGTTGTCAATGTTTTCTTCTAATTTAAAAGGTAGTCATGGGAAGCTATAATTGTGAAATTGATGGACTACAATTCAAAAAGATGTCAATTGTACAACTATGTATAAAAAGGGGAAGAAAATAAAGCTGCAATTGGGCAAAATCTATGCACATTGTTGAAATTAAGTTGACATTGCTCCAAACTAGATTGCTTGAAGATGTAGATTCTAACCATAAGGGGAATCACTAAGGTAGCTATTCAATAAGATACCATAAAGCGAAAGCAAAAATAATTTTAATTATTTGAACTTCCTAGTAAAAAAGGAGGTAATAACAGAATAGGAAGGGAGGTTAAGAATATAAGAAACTGAACTGGGGGAGGACACAGATGACACTCTCAAGGACTTTTTGGTCTTGGAGGGTAGTCACAATCAACCACAAACCTGCCTGGTGCCCCTGGCACTGAGTGATCAGGTACCATCATACCAAGTGCTGCTCAAGGTCTCTAGGCCCAGGCATGGGAGAGAGGAAAGGCGACAGTTCCGTGCCATTCCTTGTGGCTGGGCAAGAGCCACCTGTGACCTAACCAAGAGTCCTGGCACTGGACAGTTGGGTGCCACTGGAGTGAGAGAGTACAGGGTGGGGAGGCAGAAGAGGCAGAATGGTTCACGGGCTGGGGAGAAAGGCGAATTTGGAGAGGGGAAGGTGGTAAAGCACGGGCTGATGGGAAGTGCTTGCTGGCCACTTGAGTCCATGGAGATGTCTGTTCTTGGGTCATGAAGGGCCAGGTCTTGGTCCTGGGCTGTGGAGCAGCTGAGGGGGCCTTTGTTGATGTCTGTGGCTCCTGTCACTATTGGGG
This sequence comes from Dicrostonyx torquatus, assembly GCA_028555095.1. Classification (NCBI taxonomy): domain Eukaryota; kingdom Metazoa; phylum Chordata; class Mammalia; order Rodentia; family Cricetidae; genus Dicrostonyx; species Dicrostonyx torquatus. The sequence goes on along the minus strand of JAQHUG010000458.1, from coordinate 281,359 downwards.
TCTGTGCAGGAGTCTATGGCTGAGTTGCCACCTGGGGCTATTTTGGCGTGCAAGAGCTGCTCTGCCATGGGGGTCTTGCTTTTCTAAATTGCCTACACAGACACCTGGGGGCTGCTGCCAAGAATCATGTTTGGGTCCCTGGCATGGCTTGGGTCTCTGTTGATATCCCTGGCTTATGTTGCTGCCAGGGCCCACGTGAATGCCCAGGGTCTCGGCTGAGACTTGTGACCATGTTGGTGTCTGAGGGCTGTGCTACTGCTGGAATCAGGCCTATCTAGATGGCCACGGCTATCAACTGGGGCCATGGTATTGCTCAGACTGGGGCTAGAGGCAAGGGCTATGTCTGGGTCTGGGGTCCTGCTGTAGCCAGGGTCTGTGTTGATGTCTGTGACTCCTCCTAAAGCCATTGAAGACCAGCTAATGCCAGGGATCTGGGCTGCCACCTGCGGTTCTGTTGGTATATGAGGGCCATGTTGCTGCAGGGGTCATGCTGGTCTGGGTAGCCTGTGCTGCCAGCCGGGACCATGTTGACACTGGGGCCCGGGCTACTGCCTAGGAACATGTGTGGGTCTGTGGTCCTTCCACAGTCAGGATCTGTATTGATATCCATGGCCCACATTGTCACCAAGAACCACATAGATGCCGGGGATCTTGGCTGCAACCTATGGCAATGAGAGTGTTCGAGGGCCATGCTGCCACCAGAGACAGTCTGAACTGAGTGGCCTAAGCTGTTACCCAGGGCCATAGTGTTTTTTGGGCCAGGACTGCTGCACAGGGCCATGTCTGAGTCTGTGACCCTGTGGAGATGGGGGTTTGGGGTGATATCTATACTCCAGTTGCCACCGAGGGCTCTTCTGATGCCCATGATCTGGTCAATCACCTGGGACCATGTTGATGCCTGAAGGCCATGCTGCCACTGAAGTGTGCTGGTCTGGGTGGCTTGCTGCCACCATGTCTTGGCATCTGGGCCTGAGCTACTACCAAGGGTCATGTATGGTATGTACTTGTCATTTAATTTCCCCGAGTGATTTCAGGGTCTATAGTCCTGCTTCTGCTGGGGTCTGTTGGTGATGTCCATGTCCCATTTTACCATGGAAGTCATTGGAACCATGCTGTGCTGAGCTAGCCCACCCCTCACTGGTCCTAGGATAGCTAGTTCTGCCCCTTGCAGGTGAACTGGCCCTATTCCTCAGGGAAGAAGTCCCCCAACTCTGTAAAGATGGCCTGGCCTCTCACAACGGGGGTACACCTCACTGGGGAAGCACACTAGAGTGGACCCTGTGGTCAGGGACACAGGTGAGTGAACCCTGAGAGCATGAGAGTAGGAGAGCTGACCCTGTCCCTCCTCATCTGTCAAGTGACAGCATGAGTAAGGGAAAGATGCCCTCCCTCCCCTCATCTATTACCATCTGTGGCAGGTGAGACAGGTGGCCCTGGGGTCACAATAGTGGGATTGCTAGCTCTGACCCTCATTGGCTGCAGCACATTAGAAAACACTCTTGGCTTCCCTTCTGGGCAGCACCCTGTTGTCAGGGACTCAAGTGAGCCATTCCTTAGGACGGGATAGCAACAGAACTGGACCTCCACATTGTCTGCCATGTGGAGGCATGGGTGAGGGAAAGATGCTCTCCTCCCTCTGTCCCCGGACACCTGTGGCAGTCGAGAGAGCTGGTCAGGGCCCTGGATATCACCTGGGCAACACACAAGAACTGATCCTTTTGTTTTGCGGGGGAGGGCGCACAGGTGAGTCAACCCTGAAGGCATGAGAGCAGAAGAGCTGACCCTGGCAGCCTCTCATATCCCTTCTACAGCAATTGGGAGAGAGGGCCCTCCACTTGCCGGGAAAAATGTTAGAGTTGGCCCTGGTGATGTGAGTGAGGGGAACCTGGATCTGAGGGTCCAAGAGCAAAAGAACTTGCCCTGCTCCTTGCTGCAGACTGAATTGGATGGTGTAGCCTAGGCAGTGCTAGAGAGCTCACGTGGGTAGTGATGATGAGGGGAAGCTGGCGAGTTGAGGAGCCCAGCTACCACCCAGGCCCAGAACCAGGGCTATGAATTGGTCCACCGCAGCACCCATCAAATCTATGACCCGTTGGAGCATGTGAAGGGGATAAACATACAGATTCAAAATATCAGGACCTCCACAACACAGGACAACAACAGGATATCCAAGAGGAACCCCAGTGAGAGGCCATTACCACTCGTACAGCAGAAATCAGAGGCCTTGAGTCAGACCAAAGACTCCTGGCAATGAAACATTTGCAAGTGAAGATGAATGGGCTAAAGGGTAAACTGTGTGCCCCAACAGGACACATTACAGCTTCCACAAGAGTCTCTTTCTTCTTTTTTATTTTTGTTTGTTTTTATTTTGTTTTGTTTTTCTGTTTTATTTTTTCTTTTAAATTTGGTTTTGTTTTGTCGGGGGAGGTTCCAAGATCAAAGGGCAGATTCGAGGAGACAGGGAGATAAAGCGGGATCAGAATGCATAATGTGAAATCCACAAAGAATCAATTGAAAAATAGAACATAAGAAATACAGGAAGCAAATAAAATGCCAGATATAAATGCTAACTGTATTTACATAATGTAAGTTGATGAAACAATTTCAACCAAAAGATGGAGGCAGAATGACTTTAAAATGACCAACTTTGCAAGGTGTGATGGTCCATTTCCCACACTCAGGAGGCAGAGGCTGAAGAATCCAGAAACCCAGAGTGACTCTCTGTCTCCAAAAAGTAAAAGCAAACAACAAACTTTATGGTCCCTACAGAAGACATTAGTAGAATCAATGACATAATACATTCAAAGGGAAGATCGAAACGGATATACTGTGAAGCAGTACCTGAAAGCAAACTGGAGTTAGGTTATTGCCATTGATATTATTTCCCCACCAGAACTGGATGGTAAAGATCCTATTGCCTAAGACACCACAAACTGGTTGCAGGACCCAGAGAAACCATGCTTGAACTGAACTAGAAGTTTCCTCTCTACCTGCTAGCTTTCATAGAATGGGGAAGTGCTATCATTGTAACTAGAAAAGAAAAATCATATGCAGTCCTACCCATCTGTGAACCCATATGCTATAACTCTGAGCTCAAGGCAAGATGTGCTCCTGAGTGCAATAACGGCATAACTGTTACGGAAATAGTCAATTGCTTTGACTGGATCTGAGGCCCATTCCACAAAAGGAAGTTAGTGTCTAGGGCTGCGAACCCAATCAAAGGTCCATTTCTAAGAAGGGCATGGGCCCTAGGGGTGAACCTATTACTTTTGTTTTACTAAGTAGACATGCTGTCAAACCCCTCCTAGATATTTTTGTTTATATATCTCCACAGACTAGTACTGCTCTCTACCTCAGTCAGAGAACCTTCTCTTTGCAGTGAAGAACAAAAATAGAGAGACAGTGGCTTAACATGTTAAGAAAAAAGACTATTCAATGTTCTGTCCTAAATGAGACATATATACATCCCTTCCATGGCTCTAGGAACATCATAAAAGAAGGGATAGAAAGAATGTAAGAGGCAGGTGGTGGGAAGGAGGCCTACAGAATGCTGTTTTCTAGGCATAATAGGGTTATTGCACCCATAAAAACACTTTGGTTGCTTTGGTTGCGTGCATGAAATTAGGACCCTGAACATTCTACATATTTTTAAAGAATTTATTAAAGCAACTTACGTTGACATTGAAGCAACATCAGTATCAGACCTAAGAGCTGAAAAGCTGGTAGTTGCTAGGCCCTTAAGAGCAGGTGTCTTAGAAGCTGGTGTAGTACTCCAGTGCTTGTCTCATAATGGAGAAGACAAAACTCAGTAGTTGCTCAGTCCACAAAGCTACGTGCCTCATCAGTCCCAATTTAGTGCTGAAGATTGGGAGTTATGGAAGAGACTCTGGTCCTTAGTCATGGAAGGCTCAGAAACACTGGTTCTGTGATTAGTGGAGGATTCAACAGCCAAACCAACAATGGAGTAAATCAACTCTGCAGCAAAAGGGAAGGTCAAGTGAATGAATAATCATCCTCCTGCCTTTTTTATCTGGGCAAATACCAGAAGGTGCCATTCACAGTTAGTGTGGGTCTTCTCGTGTCAATCACAAAAATTACAACAGTTCTTCAAGTGAGGATCCATGCTCAAGTGTGAAGTGATATTTTGTTTGTGTTTTAACAAATAAAGCTTGCCTGAAGATCAGAGTACAGAGCTAAGCCACTAGAGGCCAGGAATTGGTGGCACACACCTTTAATCCCAGGACCCGGGAGACAGAGGCAGAGGGATCTCTGTTAGTTCAAAGCCACCCTGGGCTACACAAGATTGAATCTGTCTCAAAGAGAAACAGAGCTTACACAAAGGTGATACCAGCACTTGGGATCACAGGCCTTTAAACCCAGCACTATGGAGGTGGAGAGAGGAATATAAAGTGGAAGGAGACAGGCGCTCATAGAAATCTGGTTTGGCAAAAAGAAGAGTGTGGTATGTACTCACTCATTAGTGGACCTTAGCCATTAACAAAGGACATTAAGCTTATAGCTCACAAGCCTGCAGAAGCCAAATAGCAAGGTGAACCCAAAGAAAAACATATAAGGATTT
>JAQHUG010000458.1:239075-250324 GCA_028555095.1 Dicrostonyx torquatus | reverse complement strand
TGAGATAATGGGCCAATCAGTTAATAACCTAATGTAGATTTTCTGTGTGATTTTCTTTGGGGCTTGTCGGCTGTGGGGTTGGGTGGGGCAGAAACCCCAACAAGCAGGCCCCTCATGTTACACTCCAGTAAGGGTGCAATGTGACTAGCTGCATCACACCCCTCCCACCATGATGGGCTGCACCTCAATCTCTGAGCCAAAATAAATACTTTTTCCCTTAAGTTGCTGTTTTCAGGGTGCTTTATTGCAGCAACAGGAAAAGGAACTGGTAAACAGGTGATTATTGACAAGATGTCACAAATATACAGCGTGGAAAGAATACTCTCTTTAAGATAATTTGGGGGGAAAGCTGAAAGCTTATCTTTAAAAATGAAATTTGAGATTCTGTTATCATGCACAAAAACAACACAAAATTGACGGAATTCTTATATATATAGCCTGAAACTGTAACATCACGAAAAGAGAGCAAAAGGAAAAACCTATTGATATCTGCCTTGACAATGATTCTGGGGCTATCGTACCAAAAGCTTAGGCAACAGAAGCAAAATTAGGCAAGTAGGACTATATCAAATTAAAATACTTCTACATGCAAAATAAAAAATTCAACACCACAGGGAACTGGTGGTACATGTACTCAATTCCAGCACTCAGGAGGCAGGGGCAAGCAAATCTCTGTGAGTTCAAGGCTAACTTGGTCCGCAGAGTGAGTTTCAGAATAGCCAAGGCTGTTACACAAAGAAACCCTATCTCAAAAAAAAAATTCAACATCATGAAAAGGCAATCTGTGAAATGAGGGAAATATTTACAAACCATATATCTGATATTGGATTAATACTCTAAATACATAAGGAATGTTATAACCTGATAACAAGCAAAAAATAACCTGATTAAAATTTGTGTCAGGGATTTGAATGACTGACTCCAAAGAAGAAATGCAAATGGCTGATAGACATGTAGAGAAAATGACCAACATTAATAACAATCAGGTAAATGCAAATTAGCACTAAAATGAGATATAGTTATCCCCTTACAACAGCTATCATGGTCATTATTAAGAAGATAAAAAGATACGTGATGACCAGGCTGCAGAGGGAAGGGAATGTTTGCAGAGTATAAATGGGAAAGAAAATTAGTACACCATTACAGAAAGCAGCATAGAAGTTCTAAAAAAGGAAAAGTAGAACCCATATGATTCAGCAATCTTCCTGCTGGGAATATAGCCAAAGGGAATGAGATCAGTATGTCCAAGACACATCTGCAATCACACATTCACTGCTGCCTTATCCATGATACTCACAATATTGAAGCATTCTTCGTGGAAAAAATGTGGCAGATATACATAATAGTATTCAGTTTTAAGTGAAGACAAAATTGCATTTATGAGGACATGCATAAACATAGAAGACATTACATTAAGTAAAACACATTCACAATCTCACTTATGTGAAATGTCCAACTTGATCTGGTGGAAAAGTAGAGGTAAATATGGTTCACAGAGGTTACAGAAAGCACAGAATAAGGTGAGTGAGAAGTCAAAAGTTCTAGTGAGATGGGGTAGCATGTTCTAGTGCCATATTACACAATAAGATGACTATAGCACAGCAATATACTGTTTGGAACAAATGCAAGAGAGCATTTTAATATTCTTGCCACAAAAGAAATGCAAATGTTTAGGATGATGGCTACTATACTTATGCTGGTTTGGCCATTTTTCATTGTATACATGCATCAAAACATCATTACACATCAAATGCATATGGCTATATGCATTTATGTATTGATTAAACTTAAAATAGCAAGATACTGGGGCTAGAGAGATGACTCAGGAGTTAAGATCTTGCAGAAGTTTGAGGTTCAGTTCCCAGTAATCACATGGTGGTTAACTACAGCCTGTAATTCTACTTCCAACACCCTCTTCTGGCCTCTTCAGGCACCAGGCACACACCTAGTGCCCAAACATGTATGCAATAAAGCACTAATTTGCTGTAGGAATTCCTACTGTAAGTAGCCTGCAAGTTAACCACCCACTTGGGTATGGCTTCTTATATATGCCAGTGTAAAGTATGCGTCCGGTCTCTTTCCTGGCTGCTAGATTCAGTTGCTGTTCCCTGTTCAAGCAGAGGATTGTGACCTGTGAGTATACCCCTAAATAGATAACCTTTTATTATACTCAATTCTGAGCTAGTGTGGGATTTCTTTTTTAGTGTCCTTCTTCATCTGGTACCCACATGGATCTGGACTCCATACCTACTGGGTAGACCAGCTTAAAGGCCTAGGTCCACAGCCCAGAAAGTCTCCTACCCTGACACACTTGTCTTGCTTTTACCTAAGTGTTTTTTTTTTCTTTGTAGATTTACCAAGTGCAGGCAAAGCATATTTCTCAGTATTTAACCAGCACCAAGGTGAAAAAGCCAAAGCGGCTCAGGACTGTTTATGGCACCAGGTTGCGTCACTTCTCACAACTCTGCAACCACGCCACCTGCTAGACAATAAAGATTATTACACATAAAACAAAGACCTCATACCAGGTAAATATTTTATTAATTAATAAGTCAATAAACTTGAAAGTTATATAATGGCAGACAACATTACCATTGAAACTTTTAGTAACATTTTTTTGCTAATACTATGGATTATATTCTGCAAGGCTTATAAGGTTATGGTGATACATCCATTTATTGGGTATTGGGACTCAGTTTTTTCTTCATATTATATCCTTAAGAAAATGGTTTGATAACAGAGCTAAGAATGAGGCACTTTTAGAAATGATAAAGTCTTTACAGACTAATAATGAACAGCTAGCTGACAGGATTAATACAATAGAAATCAAAAGTTACATGGAAAAATTAATACTATTGAAAAGGGTAACATTAATTTGACAGACTAAACTGAATCCATGTCAAAGGATACTGAGAAACTATCTGAAAGAATTCATACTGTTGAATGTGACAATCAAAATTTGTTAAAATGTTATGATAGGTTAGTAGATAGAGTATCTCTTCACTATGGCAATCTGCATGCTATCAAAATAATGTCCAAGGATGAGGTGTTATCTTTAAAAGAAAAACTTCAGAGTTTGGAATCACATGTGCAGAATGAAGACCGTGCCTCAATGAAATCACTAAAAATATATACAGGCCAGGAGATTCAGGCTTTATTAAAGACAGTAATGAAATGAATTGAAACAGTTGAAGAAATTATTGGAGCTGATGAGCAGGAAAAGAAGGTACAAGGACAAGATTCAACATTGCCAGTAGCTGTCAGAGATGCCAGGGTTTTAGCTTCCTACCCTGTAATCTTCTCTGACAAAGCACCAAGTTCTAAAGGCCCAAAAGGATCCAAAGAAGGTAAAAGGATACCTATAGGAATGAATGATCTAAAAGAAATTAAGCAAACTGTCATAACTTATGATTTGCATTCTGCATTTGTTAGGGAGATGATAAAAACATGGGCTTCTAGCATTAAAGCAAAACCATGCTACTGGCTTTAGTTAGTTTCAGCAGTCCTGCATGACAGGCCTCAGCTGATGTTTAAATGCTATTTCAGAGAAGAGGCTAAAATTTTAGAACAATAGGGAAAAGCAAAAAGTCTGGAGACTTCTGAAGATCAAATTCTTGGTGAGGGCACTTATGCTGACCCACAGGTTCAAGCTCTTTATGATGAACAAATCTTGTCCCTATGCCACAAAGCAAGCAGCCTTAAATGCTGGGAACATGATTCAAGAACCAGAGAAACGAATTAAATCATATACTAAGGTTAAACAGGGTCAGAGAGAACCCTTTCGTGACTATTTACAAAGACTAATTAAGCCTGTACAAATAGTAGTAACAGACCCAGGAGCTAGACAAGTACTTATTGAATCTCTGGCTTTTGAAAATGCCAACTTAGAATGCAAAAAGATACTTGGGCCTTTAAAGGTTAGATCAGCACCAATGGAAGAATGGATCCTGCATACAATGAACATTGAGACATTTGACTATAATACTGAATCGTGGGTAGAAGAAGCAATTTCCAAAGGAATGAGAAGACATCAAAAGGCCAAATGTTTTAATCATGGTAGAATAGGATATCTGAGATTGTAGACAAGGGATTCCGAGGAATAATATCTCCCCTGGGAATGGCAAGAAGAGTAGGACTCAGCCTTTAGGTATTTGTAGAAGGTATGGCAAAGGCCGACATTGGACCAATGAATCCAGACCAACAAAAGACAGACAAGACAATCCAATACCGCTGGGAAACTCCTTGGGGGTCCTCTCACAGGCCTCCAGCTCAAAAGTGGTCTAGTCATTTCCAGTCACTGTGGACGACATGTCTCACCAGGAAAATTAAAAAATCCAGAGCCTTCTGTAAAAAAAACATACTGTTCTAGATGATGGAATAAACATGAAAGATAAGTCAAGAATTCCAATAGGAAATAGGAAATGTGCATTCTTGCAGACTTCTATAAATGATCAAAGACCAAAACTAAGAGTGCATATAAATGGCATTGTAATTGTGGTTTTGATTGACATAGGTGTGGATGTGAGTATTATTACTCTAGAATCTTTGCATCCAAATTGGCCTCTTCAAGACGTAGATGTTCAATTACTAGGAATTGGAACCCTATCTCAAGTGAAACAAAGCATGAGGGCCAGAAGGACAGAGAGGAAAACTGAGGCCATATTTGGCAAATATTGCAGTGAATTTATGGGGTCATGACATGTTGCAGCAATGGAATACCCAGATTAACATTCCTGCAGTCCCAGAAACTCATTCTGGGAATGATATTATAAGGTATTATACATGAAGGTCACCAGCTATTCAGGATGTAGAAGAACACAAAGCAACTAGCAAACCTTTAGAAGTAACAACAGCCCTACCTTTAAAATGGTTAACTGAGAAACCAATATGCATTAAACAGTGGCTATTAACAGAAGATAAACTGCAGGCTTTAGGCCAGCTGATACAGGAGCAACTCGATGCTCATCATATTGAAGAATCAACCAGCCCTTGGAATTTTCCTGTATTTGTGGTTAAAAAGAAATCTGGTAAATACAGAATGTTGACAGATCCAAGAGCTGTCAACAATGCAATTCAACATATGGGCCCTCTACAATTTGGAATTCTGCCTTCTCTATTACCTAAAGGATGATCTTTTATAGTTATTGATTTAAAAGGTTGTTTTTGTGCTATACCTTTACAAGAAAAGAACAGAGAAAAATTTGCTTTCACAGTGCCTACTTATAATAATTCTCAACCTACTAGGAGATACCAGTGGACTATCATTCCATAGGGAATGCTCAATAGCCCCACCATGTGCCAATACTTTGGAAGTCAGTCAATGGAAATAATATGTAAAAACTTTTCTAAATCTATAATTTACCACTACATGGATGACATTTTGTTATCTGATTCAAACATAGATACTTTAGAAAGAATGTTTGAAGAAGTAAAGAAAGTTTTGTCAAAATGGGGATTACAAATTGCTCCTGAAAAAATTAGAGAGGAGACTCTGTCAATTACCTAGGTTATAAAATAGGTTTAAAGAAAATTAGAACACAAAAGGCACAAATTAGAAGAGAATGATTGCAGACTCTAAATGACTTTCAAAGATTGTTAGAAGACATTTCCAATCTATGACCAGCTATTGGAATAACACCTGTTCTAATAGTTTATTTAAACAAAACCTTAGATCGTGACAAAGACTTAAATAGTCCCAGAGAATTAACAGCTAAAGCAGAAAAAGAATTGATTGTCGGTGAAGAAAAACTACAGGAGGCACATGTGGATAGGGTGAATCCAAATCTTAATTGCATTCTAGTCATATTGCCTTCCAGAATTTCCCCCACAGGAATTTTAATGCAAAGGGAAGATATTATCTTAGAATTGATATTTTCTCCAAATAAACCAAGTAAAAAATTAAAAACTTATGTGGAAAAATTCTCTGAATTAATTATAAAAGATAAATTGAGACTTTTTCAACTAGCAAGAATAGACCCAGCAGAGATTTCAGTGCCTTTTACTACTGATTAAATTTAAAATGTATGGGAAGACAATACACCTTGGCAAAGAGCTTGTGCCAATTTTTTAGAAAGTCTGTTGAAGGCCTCAGAATTCCATAAGAAACATCATGTCAATAGCAGAGGTTTTAAAAAAGAGATTTCTATTACATGGCAACAAGCTAAAGAGATTATAAAGAAATGCCCTACTTGCTCTTTATATAACCAAACACAGCTACATGCAGGGATTAATCCAAAGGGTACTCAAGGGAACTAAATCTGGCAGATGGATATGTTACACTTTACAGAATTTGGAAAATTAAAATATGTACACCACACCAATGATACTTATTCAGGTTTTCAGTGGGCAACTGCTTTAAGCTCAGAAAAGGCTGATTCAGCAATCAGACATTTATTAGAAGTTATGGCCATCATGGGTATACCTGCACAAATAAAGACAGATAATGGTCCAGCATCTGTCTCTAAGAAAATGAAACAGTTGTTTTGTGAATTATAATATAAAGCATATTAGAGTATAACACAATCTTACAGGTCAGGCAGTTGTAGAAAGATCAAGTCGAACTATAAAGGATATGTTAAACAAACAGAAAGGACAAAAAATACCCCCAGAAATAGATTTCATAATGCTTTATTAACCTTGAATTTTCTTAATGCTAATGAGAAATGAACAGCAGCAGCAGAAAGACATTTGATATTAGAAAAGTCTTCTGAATTAAATCAGGCAGTGTATTTTAAGGATGTGTTGACCTCAGAATGGAAGCCAGGAGATGTGCTACATTGAGGAAGGCATTTTGCTATTGTTTCCACGGAAGAAGAAAAACTATGGATACCATCAAAATTAATATAGATTTGCTTTTAAAAAGAGAAATCTCTTGAGAAAGAGAAATGACAACTCATCCACAACAATGACAACCATACCGGTGGTAAGGAAACCTCATAAGGGTTGGGGCAAGATTCTGTTCTTGTCTTTACAGGAAGATACACATCTTCAAAAATTCAAGAGACCTTGAATGTTTGGATGCTGACAGAATAAAAAATAACTATTCAATAAGGATCATTAAGAAAAAGGAATATGACTTGTAAGGACAGTTGATCAAATCATATACATATACATACACACACACATATATGAATATATAGAGCTGGCTTTGGAGTTGGACAATGGCTTTGTCCTTCTCTAAATCCAAGCATGTTGTTAAAAGAAAAATTCAGAGTTTCTGTCTCATGTCAAGAGCCATTTCATATGGGATAGAAAGAAGAAAGAATTTAGAAAAATTTTACTTTTCTTCATGCCTATTTTGTCCCTATCATACCTTTCATTGAATATACATGTCTGTATATGTCTATATAAATAATGTTTAAGTTTTCCACAATGAATAATGAATTTTCTTGCAGTATCTTTGAAGTCTCCAGGAAGAAGGTGGGTCCCCACAACAACAACTCCACCTGATTGATATGACGTCATGATGCTGATAGCACTACTATAAGGCCTGTTTTGTATACTAGTTGCTCAAGATGGTTTCAACTTGGTTAGCTGAAATGGTGCACTTTTTTTTTACAATGTTCTGGCCAGAACTCCAAATAGGAACCTCAGAAAAAACCTTACAGAATACTCAGAGACTATTTGCAATTATATCAGACAGTAATCTTGAAACTTAACTATCATTTTTCTTTCACAGGATCCCATAGAAAGAACATTTCCCTCATGACAGCTGGAAGTAATTCTAGAAGACGACATTCCTTCTCCCAACAAAGTTTGTCCTCAAAGTTAGGGACATCATTTAGGGGTTGATTATAGTTGGTATAGGGTTGGAGGTTGGGAGGAAAATTATGTAAGCTCAGGGATCTATTTGAAAAAAAGAGGAAACTGGATAGTAGCTTGCTCATACTAATAATAATAGTGAGTAATGGAGTGAATACTTGTGAGCTATTATTTATAGGCAATTTACATTGTTATACATTCTTGTATATTGATACAAACATAAATTATATTGAATATGTTCCTATTTTCATCTACAATATTTGTATATGTAGGCAAAGTTATTTTGTCATATTGTATGCATGCATGCTTCTACCTCTGCTTAAGACATTTTGTATATTGATACAATTTTAGGATATATTTATCATACTGCATTATATATTTCTACCTCTGATCAAGATACTTATACATTGTTTACATTTAGAGATCATTGTCCTCATTCACTGTACAGTTGTTTAAAGATTCTAATATGAAGAAGTCTTAGTCCTTAAGTTATATAGGTATTAAGATTCATAGGTTTGTCATACTTATAGTTAGACTAATCAGGTTCTTTCGATACATAAAGATTGTATTCTGCATATATAGATAATCTTCAATTACTTCAAAGAGCTGGAGAACATGGCATTTACATAACTTAGGGTTCTGTTGATGTGAGACACGATTGCTCCTGGCAGCACTGATCTATTCCCGAGAGAATGTTGAGCACTGAAGACACTCAACTTGGAGCTTATTTTCTTCTTGGCAAAACTGTCCATTGCGCAAGGAACTGTCCATGCATTGACCACTGACCAAATGCATGATGTCTGGACAGGACAAGCAAGATCAAGAAAAAAGACTGTCAAATCTTACCAAGACAAGGTAAGACAGTTTTGAAAAATTTCCTGCCTCTGAAAATGGTCTGTCAGTTATTCTAATCCTTAGTCAAAGTTGGTTGCTCCAAGGTTGCACATGAGACTTTGGCTGATTGCTCAGGTAGCCAGTTGTCTCTGTTATTTGTTGCACATTTTGGAAGTTTCTTGATTGTACTTCCAGCTTACTCAAGTAATATTATTTCCCTTCTTGGGTCTTCAATGGGGTTGAAGACTAGATAGTTGTGGTTACTTTTCTCTCATGACTTGGCCAAGTTATTTATATACAAGACTTAAACTCATTAGGATAGGATAATTATTGAAACATTTATTACATGTTTCTTGCTTGATATTGTTTATGCTGGTTGTAATTCTAATTTTTATACCTAATATAAAATTTCTTGTGGTATATAACTTTGTATTAATTAGGCTTAGAACTTTCTTATTTAAGCAAACAGGGGAGATGCTGTAGGAATTTCTACCACCAGTAGCCTTTAAGTTACCCGCCCATTTGGGCGTGGCCTCTTATACTATATATGCTAATGTAAAGCACACATCCAACCTCTTTTCTGGCTGCTGGATTCGGCTGCTGTTCCCCCTTTTGAGCAGAGGATTGTGATCTGTGAATTTACCCCTAAATAAATAACCTTTTGTTATACTCAATTCTGAGCTAGTGTGGGATTTCTTTTTTAGAGTCCTTCTTCACTAATTACACATAAAAAATCTTTTTTAAAAAAGAGATATTGGTAATAATTAAATATTTGTAGTAATGAAATATTAGCATAAATATACTACTTCTGAAAGTTATATTTCTTTAATACAGACTTAAGGTTTTTAAAATTCATTTACTATAACATGTCTCCTTTATATCTACATTAAAATATAAAGGTAAAATATACTCATAACTATTATTCAATATTTATTCATAAGAATTCATGAGGATTTATTCTTACTACAACATCAGGAAATGAAAAAAAAATTTTCTTACTTTATTGAATACTTTCTATCTGGAACTTTACATATGCAAGCCTCATAAGAACCCTTAAACAATGATGACAGAAATAAAAATTCATTCAAATGCTACTAAATTATTTACATGAGTAATGCCATTTATTTCCTACAAACTCTATAAAATATGTTCTTCTTTTAAAAAATGTGAAAATCGTAGCACAGAAAAATCACCTTGGTTATTAAATTTTTGCAGTTCGTTTTTGAACATAATTGGGAATTCTCCATCCTGTACCCTAATTCTGCTCGCCTCCCAGTCTCCCCATATCCTCCCCTCACCACTACAGCTTTCTCACCAAAAGAAAATTTTAAAAATTCAAATCAAAACAAAACAAACAAACAAACAAATAAAAACAAGAACAAAACAAACCAAAAAACCAACCAAAACCAAAACAAAAAAAAATCCCCATCTCTTTACTCCTCCATCTTTCCTGCCTCTCCAACACCTCTTCAAACTTCCTGATGGCATTGGGAGTCACAGTGTTTCACATAGTATACACTTTTGTCCAGTCAGCTTTGCTAGCAAGAGTTCATTGCAGTGAGTCACTGGTCTGGTGTAAGGTCTCTGTTATCTGGTACACCATTATCACTGGATCCTCACTAGAACTGCACTGGGATATCCTGAGGCTATCCCAAGACATGGAGATCCTGCCAGTATTGTTTCACAGGATCAATCTCTTCAAGAGCTCCAACTGGGCCTAGATGGTGTAGATATGGACCTGGGTACTAGCTGAGCTGGTCATTCTGGGTCACTGGGGATGCCCACATCAGGTTGGGGAGCAGAACCAGCTTCCCTATGCTCATGCCATCAGGGTTAGTTCTCCCTCACTTGTGGTGAGAGGTGGGACCATCTCTCCTGAGTGCGGGAGGTGAGGGTAGGGTTTGGGGGAAAGCAGTTCTACCATGAGGGTCGGGACCAGCTCTCTTGCTGCAGTGTCCAGTAAGGGGCAGGGCTAGTTTTTCCCAGAACCAGGAAAGGGTGGGACCAATTCAGCATGGCCCTTTGATCTCACCTAACATGGTTCCTATGGACCCCTGAGGTAACATAGGCCACAGACATCAACATAGACCTCAGTTGCAGCAGGACCATGGACCCAGACATGGTCCTCAGCAGCAGCTCAGACCCAGACTGCATCCTGGCTCTAGGTGGAAGCACTGGTCACTCATATCAGGATGACTTGGGCAGTGGCACGGCCCCTAGACACCAACAAGGTCATAGGCTGCAGCCCTAATGCTTGGCTTCTGTGTGACCTTTGGTGGCAATATGGGCCTCAAACTTTAACACAGACCTCAGCTACAGTAGGACCACAGATCCAGACATGTTCCTCGGCAGCAGCCATTATGCTGCTGGATGTCACAATTGTCTCAGGCCATTCCTATCAGCATGGCCCTAGCAGTTGCATGCTCCACTGACACAAACATGGCCCCAGACCTCAGGTGTCTGCATGGCCTTCAATGGTAGCAGAAGCCTCTGCCACCAACATGAACCCTGGCTGCAGTAGGGCCATGAGCACAGACATGGCCCTGAGCTGTAGCTCTGGCTCAGATTGGTGCGGGACAATTCTGTCAATCATGTTTTAAATAAACGCTGATTGGCCAGGCAGGAAGTATAGGTGGGAAAACCAGACAGGAATA
>JAQHUG010000458.1:197648-211260 GCA_028555095.1 Dicrostonyx torquatus | reverse complement strand
CCTACCCAGGAGCATGGGAGGTCTTTCCACTTTCTGGTGTCTTCTTCAATTTCTTTCTTCAAGGATTTAAAGTTCTTGTCATACAAGTCTTCCACTTGTTAGGTGACAGTTACTCCGAGATATTTTATGCTATTTGTGGCTATTGTGCAGGGTGTTGATTCTTTGATTTCCTCTTCAGCCCTTTTATCCTCTGTGTACAGGAGGGCTACTGCTTTTTTGAAGTTAATCTTGTATCCTGCTACACTGCTGAAAGTGTTTATGAGTTGTAGAAGTTCCTTGTTAAAGTTTTTGGGATCACTTATGTAAACTATCATATCATCAGCAAATAGCGAGAGTTTCACTTCTTCTTTTCCAATTCATATCCCCTTGATCTCCCTTTGGTGTCTTATTGCTCTAACTAGGACCTCAAGAACTATATTGAATAGATATGGAGAGAGTGGACAGCCTTGTCTTGTACTTGCTTTCAGTGGAATCGCTAGGAGTTTCTCAACCATTTAGTTTGATGTTAGTTGTTGGCTTGCTGTATATTGCCTTAATTATGTTTAGGTATGTTCCTTGTATCCCTGCTCTCTCCAAGACTGTAGGGCCACTGGCAGTGAGACCAGGATTTTTCCCTACTGCATGTAATGGCTTTTTGGAAACCTATTCTCTTTGGATGGATACCTTGCTCAGCCTATGGAGGGTCTTGGTCCTTCCTCAAAGCAATGTGCCTTACCCTCTCTGTCAAGTGGATGGAGGGTGTGGGGGGTGGTGAGTGTAGGGAACTGGAGAAGGGGAGGCAGTGGGAACTTGGATTGATATGTATAACGAAAAAAGATTGTTTTCTTTTTTAAAAATAATAAATAATGGAAATCTTTCTCCTATTGGTGGTAATTGTAGGGGAAAATGTACCTTTTGCTTTAATTTGTTGTGCTTTATTGGATGTAAAGAAAATTCCTTATGTCCCCGTTTCCTTAGGAGACTTGTTTTAAAGACACATGAGCTGCACTGAGAATGGGAAGGGGTAGGACTTAGTTTCTCCTTTCATCAGCTGATGCACAAATCACACTGTTAAGTTCTAGGTTCCCATCTTAGAGACTTCAGCCAGGCTAAAGAAACAATTTTACAACAACAAACTCTATCCCGAGTCTTCTGCTTTGTCTTGATAGGCAACCACTGTCAGCTTGAAATTTACCTGTCCTCACAAAAACCAATTGTCTGCCTCAAAATGTTGGGCAAAAAAAGAAGAAGGAGGGGGATCAGGAGGAAGTGGAGGCAGGGTGGAGGTCTGAAGCTCCGCTATTAAGAACTCTTGCTGTTCTTGAAGAGGACTTGGATTTCATTTCCCAGTATGCATGCCCAGTAACTCACAGCTGTCTGTAGCTTCCACTCCATGAGGTCCACGCCCTTCTCTGGAACCCATCAGCATCTGATCTCTCTCTCTCTCTCTCTCTCTCTCTCTCTCTCTCTCTCTCACACACACACACACACACACACACACACATACACACACATACACACCCCTTTAAAATAAAGCACATTTTTAACAAAAAGTAAGATTAAAATATAAAGTATCACATAAGTCATTGGAGCACATACAGCAAGAGGGACCAGGAGTAATTGGAACTGGTATGATAGTTGCAACTGTCAACTTGTCAAGTGTAATACTTCGCCTGGGAAGGGTGCTTATAAAAGAATTGTCTAGATTAGGTTAGCCTGTAGATCTTCCGGTGAGGGATTTTTCCATTTGACTTAAATGAGGTAGGAAGACCTAAATGTAACGGCATCTTTGCATGGGCTGGACTAAAGGAATAGGAGAGACAAGAGCTAGACAGTCACTGGCATGCATGCATTAATCCGTGGTTCTTTGTGAATGACAGTGGATATCATGTGACCAGTTACTTCAAGTTCCTGGCACCTTCAACATTCCCTAAATAATAGACTGTAATCTGGGATTGTGAGCAAAATAAATGGATTATGGAGGTTTGTCTTTGTTTAGTGTATTGGTTACAAGCTTCTATGGATAATGGTCAAGAAAAAAGCTAAACAAAGGAGATTAGATTCAGTGTTTTTGTTTGGAAGAAAAGGGGGAAAATGCTGTGGGACAATGGTCTTCTACCCAGTAAAGATTTGTCATTGTTTTAATAAAGTGCTGACTGGCCAGTAGCCAGGCAGGAAGTATCTGCAGGGCAATGAAAACAGGAGAATTTTGGGAAGAGGAAAGTCTCAGTCTGCAGTAGTCATCCAGACACAGAGGAAGCAAGATGAGACTACCTACCTGACTGATAAAATGTACCAAGCCACATGACTAACACAGACAAGATGTGGTTAGATGTTTATCCCCCCAGATGGAGAGGACACTGATGGACCATAGAAAGGATTCCATTATAGCCAAGTTTGTCAAACAAATGTGTTTACTGAACTTACTTATAGGGCCATGAGTAGGGGTTGTTTCTAGGAGCATGAGTGATTCAAAGCAGCTATATCACCAAAATATCCCATTCCTGCATGAGTGATGATCTTGGGAATGCAGAATTGATGATGTCTTGCCTTTAGTTAACATTCTACCTCCTTCCAGCATACTTTACCACCACTCAACACAGGCCACCTGCAGCTGTGAATAAAGGGGGGGGGTAATTGCTGGAATCTCTGGTGATGGTCCCATGATTCTGCCTCCCACTCACCTACTATGAGGGTAACAGCCCCATTGCTATTACTATAAACATAACTATTACTATCTATTATTCTCCATATACCATTGCCATGACTGCAGGTTTAAGATCATTCTGTAGGTCACCACAACAATCTCTTCTCAGTGAAGGCCTATGGTCAGGTTAGGCCCAGAAGAAATAGCTCTCATCCATATACATGCTGAAACTTGGTTGTCCATTGAATACTTACCAAAATTTATAGTCATACCACCCAGAAATATATTATATCTCATCTAATTTAATGATTAACCTTTTCCTAGACCCCTGGCAATACATATTTGTCAGATATAAAATTTAAAATCAATGCATTACCACCATAGATCCTTGAATCTGATTACACACTAACTCAACACTTGGTTACAGTCATTTCACCCTAGTCATGAGACATTTGAAATAAATTCAGTTCCAAGCCCTGAAAAATACTCATCTATAGTCACCCCTGGACTCTGACCCTAGTTATTCACTGAGCCGAGATCTTTGATTCCAGAGCCCATTAGCCATTGACCCCTGGTTCTACTTTACAACTGTGCTAGTAGTCTTATTTTAGTAGAAGAAAAATACACGAATTAGACTAATGTTAGAAAAAATGGCTTCTTTTGATGCACAATTCCATGTATTGAGTCTTGACCTTGTTTGCATCAGAACCCTAATCCTATCCCCCGTTGATAGCAAGATGAAGGGGCAGAGAGAACTAGAGGCAGAGAGTCAGGGAATTATTTTTTGTCTATATGCTATCCTATATCAAGCCAGTTTCCTGACATGACAATGTACCCCCATCTCATAATCAACAGGTTAATAAAACAGTGTTTGTCAGTGCAGGCAGCCCTCAAACAGGTCTTCTCTTAGAGCCAGACCAAGGATGCATAATCTGCCCAAGGCTATCTAAAGAGGACTCACAATTGTCAGGTGTCTGTGAGAATTGTGTTTGGACCCTTTCCCAGGAAACCCAGTGTGAAATCTGCTGTTGCCTTTATTATTACTGCCCCCACTTTAAGATATCTGAAATATTGGCTCTCACACTGTGCCTTGCCCTTGGAGGGTCCATCTAACAAACAGCAGTTAACACCAATTTTAGTGCCAGTGTAGAGGTTGGATGACTCTGAATTTCATTTGAGCACATAAATACCACCAGCATCTGTCCAGCATCAAGCACGAGGCACAGACTGATGATGCATTCATGCAAGTAAGAAGGCACTACCTGTAAACTTACTCAAGCAAATTGAAAACAAATGAACACTCGGCTATATGAACCCAATATAGCAAAAAGGCCCAAGAACTTATTGAACACATTAGATCAAAAAAATGGTGCCATATTCCCATCTCTATCCTATAAAAGGAAGAATACTTAGCACTACGGGATGACAAAACCCCATTAACCTCTCTGTCTGATCACCCAGTGTGTGAGCAGTGTGAGTCAAAGGATCTACAAGTAGAGAACTCTTTAACTGTCCTCAGGGCTTAAGCTGAGCATAGTCCCCAATGCTTGAAAGTGTCCATTCACCCATCTTGACCTTTGTCCTGTGCCTTCTTGGGAGCTCCAAAGTCTTTGAAAATGTTGGGCTGGGAATGAGGTCTGTATACATCCAGCAGTTCTCCAACTGAATTACTTATGCACCAGCAGCTCCTTGCCTTAAGTAAGGCTTCTTTTTGATGTCTGTGGCCTCTTTAACACTTTTGTTACCATACTGTGATGTACACGTGTGTGTGTGTGTGTGTGTGTGTGTGTGTAAGTATTCACACACATTGAGCTTTGTCAAAATCTGGCCAGTTGTTCATCAAGCTACCAATGTGGGCCAAGGAAATCCTTGCTGAATAGTAAGCCCTGGGGGAAGATTCTAGAAAGGGACAATTGCACTGTAGACCTATGGAGTAGCAGGCACATATTTGAAAGTGTATGAGCCTGGGCCCTGAGTTAAACAAGAGATCACAAATTCCCAACAAGACCAGATGTACCCAACTGGCTCTGGGCCTTCAATGTCAAACCCTGCTATGTATTGTGGCTACAGACTGATCCTCAAGCATATGTGTACCCTGATCCCGACATCAGAGTCTCTCTAAGTGAAAGGGCAGTACACGGAGACATCTGGAACAGCCTCCACACCCTGAGCTAGGCATCATCACATTGTTTGTTTTTTAAAAGAAACTGAGAGTCAAAGATGTGACAATGGGCTTATCTCCAATGAATATTATCTAAATAATCTGACTTCCGGGCTGCAGCCTTCAACTGCAGCCCCCAAAATTTCTGTCCAGTGACATCCCAGTCATTATGTACCACCTTTTTGGAATTTCAAGTGTAGTTGATTTTTTTCTCACTCTTTTTACTCTTTTGCCCTTTAGTTCTTTGGGTGCCCCAAATAAATACACATGAAAACTTATTGTTATACATATAAAGGCCCGGACTTAGCTTGGCTTGATTCGAGTCAGCTTTTCTTAAATTGTCCCAGGAATCTTTTGCCTATGGGATTTTATCTTTCTCTATTCTATATACCTTTCTTTACTTCTTATTCCATGTTTGGCTGTGTATCTGGGTGTCTAGGCCCTTTTTTTCTTGCTCCCGGGATTCTTCTATTTATCTTCTCTGCCTGCCAACCCTGCCTATTTCTTTCTCCTGCCTCTCCATTGGCCATTAAACTCTTTATTACCCCATCAGTTGTTTGAGAAAGGTACAGTAACACAGCTTTACAGAGTTAAACAAATGCAACATTAAAGAATGCAACACATCTTTGCATCATTAAAGCAAATGTTCCACAGCATAAACAAATGTAGCACATCTTAAAATAATATTCCACAACACTCAGGCCTTAGTACAGTTGCCCACTCTCCCTCATGTCTAGGTGTGTCTTTTTATTTTAATTTTTATTCATTTTACATACCAACCACAGTGCTCCCTCCCTCCCCCCCCCCGTTCCCCCACTACATTCCACAGTCACCACTGCTCAGAGAGGATCAGGCTCCCATGAGGAGGCAACAAATCCAGGTATATCAAGTTGAGGTAGGACCAAGCCCCTCCCCTGTAAATCAAGACTGAGAAAGGTATCTCACCATAGGTAATTGGCTCCAAAAGCTCAGTTCGTGCACCAGGGGTAAATCTTGATCCCACTGCCAGGGGCCCAACAAACAGACCAAGTAACACAAGTGTTACCCATCTTCAGAGGGCCTAGTTTGGTCCCATGCAGGCTTCCCAGATGTCAGGCCAGAGTCCATGAATTCCCATGAGCTTGGGTCAGCTATCTTTGTGGGTCTCCCCATCATGATCTTGACTGCCTCTTGCTCACATAATCCCTCCTCCCTCTCTTGGGACTCTAGGAACTCAAGATATTTCTCTCATCACTCTCCCTCTCCATCCCTCCTCCAACTCACCACCATGTTTCCTCATGTTCTCATCCCTCAACCCCTCTTTCTATACTCTTTGCCCCCAGTTTAGCCATGAGATATTTATTTTCCTTCCAAGGGCAATCCATTCCAGTCCTTCTTAGGGTTCTTCTTGTTTCCTGTCTTCTGTGGAATTGTGGACTATATAGGCTAGTTATCCTTTGCTTATATCTAATATCCATTTATGAGTGAGTACATACCATGTTTGTTTTTCTGTGTCAGCGTTACCTCACTCAGGATGATTTTTTTATAGTTCCATCCATTTGCCTACAAATTTCAAGATGTCATTATTTTTTTTAGCACTGAGTAGTACTCCATTGTGTAAATGTACCACATTTTCTTTATCCATTCTTCATCTGAAGGACATCTAGGTTGTTTCGAGGTTCTGGCTGTTATGAATAATGCTGCTATGAATATAGTAGAGCAAATGGCCTTGTGTTATGATTGAGAATCTTTCAGGTATATGCCCAAGAGTGGTATTGCTGGGTCTTGAGGTAGATTGAGTCCCAATTTTCTAAGAAACTGCCATATTGATTTCCAATGTGGCTGTACAAGTTTGCACTTCCACCAGCAATTAAGGAGTGTTCCCCTTACTCCACATTCTTTTTAGCATAAACTGTCATCAGTATTTTTGATTTTAGCCCTTCTGATAGGTATAAGATAGTTTCTCAGAGTCATTTTGATTTGTATTTTCCTGTTAACTAAGGATGTTGAGAAATACCTTAAACATCTTTTGACCATTTGAGAGTCTTCTGTTGAGAATTCTCTTTATAGATCTGTGCCCCATTTTAAAATTGGGTTATTTGGTATTTTAATGTCTAGTTTCTTGAGTCCTTTATATAATTTGGACATCAGACCTCTGCCAGATGTGGAGTTGGTGAAGATCTTTTCCCATTATGTAGGCTGCCGTTTTGTCTTATTTACCATGTCCTTTGCTTTACAGAAGCTTCTCAGTTATAGAAGGTTCCATTTATTAATTATTGATCTTAGTGCCTGTGCTTCTGGTGTTATATTTAGGAACTGATTTTCTGTGCAAATGCATTCAGGGTTACTTCCCACTTTCTCTTCTGTCAAATTCAGTGTAAATGGGTTCATGTTGAGGTCTTTCATCCATTTGGACTTGAGTTTTGTGCATGGTAATAGATATGGATCTATTTTCATTCTTCTACAGGGTGACATCCAGTTATGCCAGCACCATTTGTTGAAGATGCTTTCTTTTTTCCATTATACAATCTTGACTTCTTTGTCAAAAATCAGGTGTTCATAGGTGTTGATTAATTTCAGGGTCTTCAATTTGATTCCATTTATCTGCATGTTTGTTTTTATGCCAGTACCAAGCTGTTTTTATTACTATAGCTCTGTATAGCAGAGCTTGAACTCAAGGATGGCGCTGCCTCCAGAAGTTGCTTTATTGTACAGAATTGTTTTGGCTATCCTGGGATTTTTGTTTTTTGTCTATGTGTATCTAAAAGGAAGGAATCCAAGTGCTCTGGTTGTATCAGCTGTTGCAGCAGCAGGACTCCTGGCACAAGCATGGCTGCTTTGGCTAAGAAGGCCCTCCTAACAGTAAGTTGCTGAACAAACAGGGCTTCCTGCCATGCTACCTAATGCTGGGAATGCAGCTCTCTCTCTCTCTCTCTCTCTCTCTCTCTCTCTCTCTCTCTCTCTCTCTCTCTCTCTCTCTGTCTCTGTTCTAAGCTAAACCTCTCTAGAACCCTTTCTTCAGTGATGACAATACCCATGGCCCTGTGGGTACCCTTGAAGCAACTCAGACTACAAATATACATGCTTATTCTTTCCCTGCCCAAGACAGCTTTACCTTTAGGGCCTTGTCACACCTTTGCTTTCATGTTCATTAGCCCAACAAACCAAGTTATAGTCAGGATTAAACATGGCCTCTCTGTTCCCTAAGTCCTGCTTCCTTTAGGCTGAGACTGTAACATGGTCCAAGAGGGTGACTTGAGGCAGGTAACTACACCTTTGTCTATATCATGATGGCTGCCTTGTGGGGCTCTGGAGGTATAAGGAAGAATAGGAAGAAAAGAGAAGGACAGGGAAGCAATCTTCAGAGAACCTGTCCAATTCGGGAAGCCTGTGCAGGTGCTTTCTCCTTACCTTATTCCCATGGATGCTGCGTGAGGAAGCACACTCCAGTGAGACACTGTTGTCATTTGAGCAGAGGATAATTCCATAGTACATTCCAAGGTGCAGGAACTGAGTGGCTCCTGTTATGGTTCTGGGTTGTGTGAGGCATGGTCAAGCCCTGCCCAGGCCTTACCTGCTAAGCCCATGCAAGTCCTGTGTCTCTAGGCTTCCCTATCTCTGCCCAGGACACAAACACATGCAGGAACTTAATACCTTTACACTGCTCACTCACCTGACACAAATCATAAATGTGGCTATGCAAGTTTCACTTGCTCTTTTAATATAGCACAGAAATTATATAATACTCATTCTCTTTGTCTCTCTGTCCTCTGTATACATCGGTCTCTCTGTCTCTCTCTCTTTCTTTCTCTCTAGAGATCATTCTTATTGGCATGACAAAAGATAGCTTGGAGGCATACCCATCAGTAGCAGCATTTTTGAGGTCTAGTTCCACAGTATGTTGTGGCTGTCAGTCCCATTTTCAGTCCTGGCACACCCTGAGTTTAACTCACAGAGGTCCCATTGCCAGAGAGGATGTCATCCGTGTCTCCACCACACAAGGAATAGTTGGCATGACCGACTAAACATCAGAAACCAATCAGTGGTTTTCCTCAGTGGGGATTGTGCATAACTTCACTCAAGGGTCATCACAGAAGAGTAGAGGAAGATGGATGGCAGGAAGTCTTGGTTCCAACAAAGGTCCAATGACAGCAGCAAGCAAACAAACAAGACCTATTAAAGGCCTAGACCTGTGCTAAGCAAGGAACTTTCTGGGGTCTGCTCAATTTGGTCCCCTTGGGTCTGTGGGGCACTGGAGAAAGGAGTCCATGAGATAAGAGTCCCTTGCACTACTCAAGGCAGAGTGCTCACTGTCACAATGAAAGTCAGGCATCCCTAGTCTGTCTACATAAGAGGAAATATAGAATCAGATACGAGCAAAGTAATAAGAGGATATCAAGCTTACTCTTATGTCTGCATCTCACAGGTAGAGATGCTTTTCTGTTTTGATTTTGAGGCAGGGTTTCTCTGTGTAGCCTTGGTTGTCCTAGGACTCACTCTGTAGATCAGGCTGGCCTCAAACTCAGAGATCTGCCTGCCTCTGCTTCCTAAGTACTGAGACTAAAGGCGTGCGTCATCGCACCCAGCAGTAGCAGTTCTTATTAATTCCAGTGTTCTCTTAACAGTTGGGTAGATTACATGGTGTCACATACCAAAAAGAGTATGTACAAGGCAGGAATGTAGTAGGGGCATAAACTGGTGTGGTTCCCGCAAACACAATGACTTAATCTCCCAGCCCCATGCTCACTGGTACTACATGTCTGTTTTCCAGAATCTGGACTGATTCCAGCTGCCATACAGAAGCAACTAACCACTGTGAGTTTCACCACAGTTCTGCTTCCACACATGAGCAAGTCCTCTCCTCTCTCTTGTGCCTCAATAAAACACATGGTGGTGAGAGAGGGAAAATCTTAGAAAGGTTTACATAAGGAAAAGTCCATGCCATAGAAACACAAAATGCTTTTTGGTCCTGAGGGAAAATATTTGTGAGTGTAACTGTAAACTTTAGGAATAATGAAACCTGACCAGAAGAATTGGTACAGGCCTGGGATCTCCAGTGTTGGGGTATTTGCAGGAGGAGGAGTTCAAGGTTAATTTGGGCCATATAGCACATTACAGTCTACCCTATTTAGGTCTAGTGATACATAGAGAGAACCTGCCACAAGAGGATGCTAACATCCTGGCCATGGAATACAGTCAGAGCATCTGAGGCACACATTCTCTGTTGCTGCAGCCAATGGGTATCTGGCCAGGATATGAAGGGCACAGCCACCAATACAGCACACTGCTTGCAGCAGGCTCTCCTATCCAGAGCTGAGGTAAGCTTACATACGCCTTGGATAAATGCAACTATTTATCGAAGATACCAGAGTTGAAATTAGATCTTAGGAGTGCCAAACTCATTACCCACAGTCTGATCAGCGAGTACAGCATAGAAAGAATATTTCATGAATATGCAGACCAAATCACGGGAATAATTTTCATTTTTAAAAAGGCATTGTCAGTGATCCTCATATAGCTATGAATATAGGTGATGAAGATATATGTGCCTGTTTGAGGTTTGAATAGTAGTCATTTCTGAAATTCTCTTCAAGCAGTTTCTACTTGGATACACAGTATCAAAGAATAAAGATTGGCAGAAGGATGCATTCTGTTTGAAGACTGTGCATTACACAGAGACTCCAGTTGAATTCCATTAATATTCTCTGATCAAAGTGGTTCATAATATGGCTTTTGATAAAATTAATTTTGAAGAATTTACATAGACTATACCAAAAGATGAGAGGGAAAAATTGTGATGTAGACTTTCTGTGTGGAACTAGAAGATGATGGCAAAATGAGATTCTTTTTTTTCTTTTATTGCTAAAAGAAAAATTTAGATTTACTCCCCTTGTCCCAGGCTCTCCCACTTCCCAACTACCCCACCTCCCTCCCCCTGCTTCCTTAAGATGGGGCAGGATACCCTGCCCTGTGGGAAGCCCAAGGCCCTACCCCCTCCATCCCCCTGCATCCATATAGAATAGGTTCCCAAAAAGCCAATATATGCAAATGAGGTTCTTGTTTGAAAAAAAAACACAAGATGTGCTGCACTCATTGAAACAGAAGATAAATCATGAATCAGCCACACATACATACTACATCCAAGCCATGAATCTAGTGGATGAAGCAGCTACAATTAACAGTTACGCACTGGCAAAATGTCATGTACTTGTGACTCAGGGTGGGCATGAGAACAAATGCATTACCTTCTGCATTGCCCGGAAACTCCTTCCCTAGAGACTGCGCTATTTTATATATAAGGGGAAAAATTTTTCCCTGAAAAGCAAAGGTGCAGACTTAACAGAGAAGGAACCCCATTTGGATGCATTTTATACCTCAGCCATATATGCTTTGGTGCATTGTCATTCTGTCTGTCTAAAACTTATTTACAATTGTCTAAAATAGATCAAAATCTATGCTCTCTCACTATAATTCTTTGCCAAAAATGGTAATATGAAATTAATTTCTTCTAAGGATGAATATTTTGTTTTATGTAATATCATAGTTAGAGTAACAATTACAATGTCATTCAAAAGTGTCAGACATTCCTAAGCACTTTAAGTACATTCTCTTTATTAGCACAAAAACCCATGATGCAGGTAATATATCTCCATGCTATAAGTAAGGAAATAGAGTCTCAGAAGTAATTTCAAAGATGCTGCAGGACAAACAAATTGGAGAGCCAATATTTGAACCTTTGTTTCTAATTCCTAGGCCTTTGGGTTCACCTTGCTAGCTAATTCCTAGGCCATTTGGTATATTTTACTTTTACAAATTGAGTATTATCCCTGGCTAGTTTTTTTTTAGAACATTAGCATGTTCACAACTACTAGGCTTTTAATTCATTGTGTTGCATTACATCAAGAAAATGAATTAATTTCCTAACACAATAAGACCTTGAGGAACATTTTCCTTTAAAGGTCTGTAATACATATGCATCTATAGGCATGCAGATAATAGGGTGGACATGTGTTATATGTACAGTTAACTTCATGTAAATTTAACTACAGATAAAGAAAAAGACAAAGGGAAATAATTTTACTGGAGTTGTTTCCTCATTGTCTGAGAGGTGTTCTCATTGCCTGTGATGATCGTTGAATGCTTGATATCTTGGAGTAGTACCAAACCCTATTTATATATATTATGCTTTCCCATATACTCTGAAGCATTGTTTCATGGTACCAGAGTTAATCCACCCTTACATGCTTTAGGTTCTTTTATATCATTACTTGTATACTTTAGAGACACTCCACTATAAAGTAAAAATCTCTCTCTCTCTCTCTCTCTCTCTCTCTCTCTCACACACACACACACACACACACACACACACACACACACACACACATTGCAGTATTGTCACTTGACCTGATAAACAATGTAGCTGTTATGTGACTGACAAGTCACAAATAGTGTGGACCAAAAGATAATTCACATTCCAGGTGAGATGGAGTCGGGCATTTTCATCCCATGACTCCAAAGAGCATGCCATTTAAACATAGGAATTTGATGTGTGTGGAGTTGTGGCTGGGTCCTAACGTCTTCCTCACAGGAGTGGGTGATAAGCTGTGACTTCAAGGACCACAGATGCAGGGAGTCAGGTAAAAGTTTTACCGTAGACTTATTTATTTAACAGTGAGGGAAAACTTATATACCCTCCCAGCACCCAGGCTGGGTGACAGTTGACAGTGGACATCTCAAGCTCATCTCTCATTACCTAGGCACAATCAGGACCTCTGACAGCACCTGTTGCTAGTCACTCAGGAAACAATGCTTGGTAGCTCCTTATTGGCTAGGCACAGACAGGACCTATGATGACTCCAGGCAGACTCCAGGTTGGCTCCTTTTGGACTGGTAGGACTTATCTTCCTACATGGAGCTTTCCATGTAATGCTTTTAGACTTTCATTTTAGACCATGGAAACTGAAACCAGTGTGGGGGGGGGCTGCCATACTGTACATTTTTTTTCACAATCCTCTCAGAGTATGAAATGAAAAGTGATAGGTAGATCCCATGGCTTACCAGTCAGTTCAGTCAACACTGTGAGTTCCAGCCTCTATGTGCACAGGCAGGAGTGAGTAGATGCCTGCACAAAAATACACACATGCATGTACCATGGACACGTATACACAAGAGAAAAATGATAGCCAAAACAAAGAACACATAAAAAATACCGAAAATTCTAGAATTCTGTACCCAGTAAGTTATTTAAGATTGGGGGTGGGATTTCTTTCTTTTTTCTTTTTTGTTTTTATTACACAGAAATTAAAAATATGAATTAATTCACACAAACAAACAAGCAAACAGTGATAACTTTCTGAGTGATTAAAGAAAGAAGTTAAGGCCCAAGCAGAGCATGGCAAGGCATGGTAAATGTGAACTGTAAGAAGAAAATATTAAGAGCAAACACATAGTTACAATGGGGAGTGGACAAGGGTCTGAAGAACCCCAGTTAAAAACTAACTGCACTTTGTCTACAGATTTGACATTGAAGAACACACATACTAAAATTTCATTTACTTTTGGAACATTTTTTTTAACAAAATAGAGTTATCAAAACATAGAGATTTAAGATAATCATCAGTCTGACTACAGGGTACGGTCAGTTCAGACACCATCTCCTCTATCGCTTAGGGTCTTAGCTGGGGTCTCCCCCGTGGGTTCTTGGGCAGTTTTCTAGAGCCAGGTTTCTTCCTAACTCCACAATGGCTCCCTCAATCAAGATATCTATTTCCTTGCTCTCATATTTGTCCTTCCTCCATCTCAACCATTCAATTCCCTCAAGTTCTCCTCAACCCCCCTTCGCCCCT
>JAQHUG010000458.1:61495-77118 GCA_028555095.1 Dicrostonyx torquatus | reverse complement strand
CACCCTCCCCCAACCCCTCCATTCCTAAGAGAGTGCCTGTGGAAGTCCAAGGCCCTCCCCACTACATTCAGGCTGAGGAAGGTACGTATTTACAGAGAATAGGATCACAAAATGCCAGTAAATACAGAAGAGACAAATCCCAGTGCCATTGTCATTGGCCCCTCAGTCTGCCCCAACTGTCAACCACATTCAGAGGGTCCAGTTTGATCCCATGCTCCTTCATCCCCAGTCCAGCTGGAGTTGATGAGCTCTCATTAGATCAGGCACACTGTCTCAGTGGGTGAACCCCTTGCTTTTCTGACTTCTTTGCTCATATTTTCCCTCCTTCTGATTTTCAACTGGATTTTGGGAGCTCACTCAGTCCAGTGCTCTGATGTGGGTCTCTGTCTCTGTTTCCGTCTGTAGCCAGATGAAGGTTCTATGGTGATAATAAAGATAGTAATCAGTCTGACTATGGGATAAGGCCAGTTCAGGCACCCTCTTCTCCACTGCCCAGGGTCCTAGCTGGGGACTTCCCCTTGGACACCTGGGAACCCCTCCAGAGCCAAGCCTCTTTTCAACCCCAAAATGGCTCCATCAATTAGGATATTTCCTTGCCTGCTCCCATATCCTTCCTTCCTCCATCTCAACCATCCCACTCCCCAGGCTCTCCCTAACCCTCCCCTTCTCCCTTCTCTCTCCCCCTCTCCCCTTCCTCCACCCCACCTCAACTCCAGGCTCCCAACTTCTTCATGGTGATCTTGTCTGCTTCCAATTTACAGGTGAATCAATATACGTTTTCCTTCAGGTTCTCCTTATTACTTAGCTTCTCTAGGATCATGAACTATAGGCTCAATGTCCTTTGTTTATGGCTAGAATACACTAATGAGTGAGTATATACCATATTCAAATTTTTGGGTCTGGGATGTCTCACTCAGGATATGTTTTCTACTTCAATCCATTTGCATGCAAAATTCAAGATGTCATTGTTTTTTTACCGCTGAGTAGTACTCTAATGTGTATATATGCCACACTTTTTTTTATCCATTCTTCCATTGAGGGGCATCTAGGTTGTTTCCAGATTCTGGCTATTACAAATAATGCTGCTTTGAATATAGTTGAACAAATACTTTTGTGGTATGACTGGACAACTAATGGGTATATTCCCAAAAGTGGTATTGCTGAATCTTGAGGAAGGTTGATTCCCAATTTTCTGAGAAACCGCCACACTGATTTCCAAAGTGGTTGCACAAGTTTGCATTCCCACCAGCAATGGATGATTGTTCCTTTTATTCCATATCCTCTCCGTCATAAGCTATCATTGGTGGTTTTGATTTTAGCCATTCTGAGACAGGTATAAGATGGTATCTCAACGTTGTTTTGATATGCATTTCCCTGATAGCTAAAGAAGTTGAACATGACCTTAAGTATCTTTTAGCCATTTAAATTCTTCACCTGAGATTTCTCTGCTTAGTTCAATACTCCATTTTTAATTGGGCTATTTAGAATTTTAATGTCTAGTTTCTTGAGTTCTTTATGTATTTTGGAGATCAGTCCTTTTTTGATATGGTGTTGGTGAAGATCTTATCCCATTCAATAGGTTACCTTTTTGTCGAATTGACAGTGTCCTTTGCTTTACAGAAGCTTCTCAGTTTCAGGAGTTCCCATTTATTCATTGTTACTCTTAGTGTTTGTGCTACTGGGGATATACGTAGGAAGTGGTCTCCTGTGCCCATGCATTGCAGGCTACTTTCCACTTTCTCTTCTATCAGGTTCAGTGTGGTCAGATTTATATTGAGATCTTTAATTCATTTGGACTTGTGTTTTGTGCATGGTGATAGATATGGATCTATTTTCATTCTTCTACAGGTTGACATCCAGTTATGCCAACGCCATTTATTAAAAATTCTTTCTTTCATTCATTGTATAATTTTAGCTTCTTTGTCAAAAATCTGGTGTTCATAGGTTTGTGGATTAATATCCGGGTCTTCAATTCGATTCTATTGATCAATGTTAGGGACCTTTGAATTCTCCAAAAAAAGGATGAGACTCACAATGATGCTTCTTCCAGGACTATGTTAACACTACTAAGTTGAAAAACACCACCTAAAGATTGGCTTTGAACTACAAATGCTCACAACAATTACCAGGTGGCTAGTTGACATGATCCAGCCTAAAGGACCACTCTAGCTAGGACATCAGACAAGCCCTCCAATTTCCCATTATGCAGACACTGGGCAACAAATGACACAGCTACCTTTCCCAGGACTGGACAATTAACCCAAACATTTCTTTTCAGGATGCCCTAAAGATTCTGCTGACTCCAGACAGCAGGAGTAAATTTAAGAAAACAATACTCACATTCCCAAGAGGTGGGGAGGGTAGTTTTTGTCTTTCATTGGGTTATGGATATTTGTCATTGTTTTGGGTGATTGGCTCTTTTGTTTATGGCAATGAGACACATCTGCTCCTGACAGCAGCAATCTACTTCAGAGAAGATGATGAGCATCAAGGAAATTTCATGTGGAGTTTTTATTTTCTTTGTGGCAAAAGTAAGCCACTGGGAAAGAAAGTGCCATTGTCTTGACTGATGACAGTAGGATGCCCTAATTGGACTAGCAGGACATACAAAAAACACTTAAAATGACTACCAAACATTTTCAAGACAAGGTGGGACAGCCCTTTAGAATATCCTGCTTCACAGGTATGTCTTTCAAATATTGTAGGCCCATAGGCGAAAGATGTGTGCCTCAACATTGCAGAGGAATTTTGGGTGACTGTCCAGGTAGACAGTCGTTTCTGTCATTTCTCACATTTTTTAAAAATTTTCCTGCTTGAACTTCCTACTTATTTAATTAATATTATTTCCTTCTTGGCCTCTGAAGGAGTTAAAGACTAGACAGTTATAGTTTTCTGCCATGCACAAATGCCTATCTCTGCTCTATGCACTACCACACAGTTTAATAGCTTCAAGAAAGGGGCTGGAGTTTGAAACACACAAACTCACAGAGACAGGGAGACAGACAGACTGAGAGACAGAGACATGGACCTCTAGTCACTGGTAAGAAGCCCTTTATTCAATAGCACCATGGAGGCTTATATACCCAACAGTTAGGTGGGCCAACAGGTAAAAACCTTATCCTCTGATCCTCAAGGTAAGACAACACGTGCTCATGAAGCATAGCTTTCAGTAACTTAAATCAGAAGTAAAAATCTCAAGAAGGAAAGAGCAGCTGGAAGCCAGGACTCCAAATGGTCCCAACATCTTCCCACTAAAATTTTTGTAAGACAGAAGACCCTCCTGTCTTAGGACATCCTGTCCCCAAGGAATTGCCCATCCATGGCTACCGCTTATCCAGCATTTGCAGCCAAACTTGTGTGGATTCAGGCTTTGCAACCATCACTAGGAATGCCTGTTAGGTGACATCTGTCTGATTCTGATATTGGTGGTGGAATAAACAGAGGATCCAGACACATAGCCCTAAACCAAGTATCCCCAGGACTGACAACGCCAATGAGCCAAACCAGTGCTGCAAACATCCCTCGACTTTAGCCATCCAAGCCCATTAATCATTGGCCTTGACAGGCACAACCTGGGTGGAATTTATGGCTTAAATGGTATGCACCAACTGGGTGATAAAATTAACAAAAGCAGTGTTCCAAACTCCTCTCATATGACCGTTGAGTTCCATCACAGTAGCAGAAGCATGTAATATAGTACCAGTAGTAACACACATAACATGATTAACTGTTGAAAAGTCCAAACATAGTCCACTTGCTTCTAAACCAGAGCCACTTTTTGGTTCAAGATCAATATGTCCAATTGAATATGTCCATTAAGATTATTTTGAATGTCCAAAGCATTGCTGACTCTTTCAGCTAGCTGGTTAACAGTCTCAGCCGTCTGCACAGTCTGGGAGAGAGCAATTCCGGCAGCTGTAGCTGTGGTGGCAGAGATAACAATAACAGCAACTGTGGCTGCGGTGATTCCAAAATCTTTCCTCTGCCGATACTCCTGACACAGCAGTGGCATCCCCCAGGCTGGGCTCTGACTGGGCAGGGGAAATGCACTTTCCGCCACAGCTGCCTAGCAAAGCTCTGCTTCAATTGCCTTCTGGCCTCAGTGGTATGCGCTCTGGGTCCAAACTGGTGCATGGAGCAGAGTAAAACTCGGGTAAGCAGGCTTGCTGCTCCAAGACCATTGAAGGGGCCCCACTTAAACAATCTTTTAGGGAAATTGGGTGTTGTCAACATGTCTGGCTGCTTCCTGCTGAGCGGGAGTGCTGCATTCTTGAGGGTATTCTCCTGCAATATTTCAGGGGCACTCGGTGATTCAAGCCCCATAAATCTGGAATAAATCCTCAGGTTCTTATCCTCTGTGGAGACAAAAACAGAACCTCTTTTCCAAAGCATCAAATCCTTAAGCCTGTACTTTAAAGTCAAAATACGTTCCCTAGCAGTTTCCAGAATCAAATGTCTTTCTCCAGTCCAGAACACAAAGGACAACACAATCAACACAATACAATAACATACATCTGTACACATTTTATCTTTTTGAGACCTTCAATTAACCCTCCTGCCTCCTGTTTCAGAGAGTGTCCCAGGCTGACCCTGTCCTCTTGACCCTCTTTTTCAGTTGTACTTCCACTTGCTGTGCCTTCATGGCAGCCTGGAACCAAAACCCAAGCGAAGGACGTCATGCTTAGCACATACCCCAATCCACCCTCACCTTCGCAGGGCAATCTCTCAATGTTCCCTAGTACCCGATCTCGGTGGGACCTCCATTTACTGCACACAAGACATATCTGCGCTCTATGCACTACCAAACAGTTCACGAGCTTCGGGCAAGGGACTGGAGGTTGAAACATACAAAGACACACAGAGACAGACAGACAGAGGGACAGAAGACAGCGACACGGACCTCTAGTCACTGGAAAGATGCCCTTTATTCAATAGCACCATGGAGGCTTATATACCCAACAGTCAGGTGGGCCAGCAGGTGAAAACCTTATCCTCTGATCCTCAAGGCAAGACAACACATGCTCATGAAGCACAGCTTTCAGTAACTTAATCAGAAGTAAAGACCTCTAGCAGGGAAGAACAGATGGAAGCCAGTACTCAAAATGGTTCCAACAGTTTTCCTTGTTTACCAGACACAGAAAGCAAGCTATGTTAGAAAGTAAATTAGGTACAATACTTTGGACTCACCAAGATAGGATAGATAATGGAGTATTTTCTCTGAATTTTCAAATACAAATGGACTAGATGCTGTTGATATATTTATTGCCTTATATATTATTTATAATTATGGCACTTATTTATATATAGTTTTCTTATATTAGTCATAGCCTTCTCTTTTATTTTAAACAAGAGGGGAAATGCCTTGGCTCTGCAGCCACTGGCATTACTGCATACCATCCACCTCTGGCCTCAGCAGGCACCCGCAATCTCATGCCCACTGGCCCTGTCAGATCTATGCACTCACCTGCCCTCATATGCTCACTGCCTTCCTGGCCTCTGCAGGCTTCTGCAGGCCCCTGCACTCATGGCCACGCCTCATCTCTCTCCTCTGCAGATACCAATACTCACTCGTATACTGCCTCTCTCTTTCCTCACAATAACATGCCAAAACTTGCAAATACTTTATCAATCTATACACTTCATATCTCTTCACTCTCATGCCCAATGCCCTGCTCTTGCCTCTGCAGTCAATGTACTCACATACTCACTGACCTCATAGGCAAGTACACTCACATGCCCACTGCCCCCAGGCCTATTTGGGTACTTCCATTCATATATCCACTGTCCCTGTATGCTCTCCGGAGACACATGAACTCAGAAGCTCACTGTCCTCACTGTCCTCTTTAAACACATGCCCTCTAAGTTAGTCAAAATGACATCTCTGCTCTTCCAAATTTCTTGTCCAACCGAGGCTCTAGAGTCTCATCTTCTATGGTCCAACTGTCCACCCCTCAAGTCACCTACTTGGGACTAACCATTACCCGAACCCACAAAGCCATGACCTTGGAAAGAAAACACCAAGTCCAGTCTCTCACAATCCCCTCTACTAAAGAGGAGATTTTATCATTCCTAGAAGTAGCTGGCTTCTTATATTTCTGGATCCCCTCTTTTTCCCTTCTTGCTCACCCCTTGACTACTCACATGAACCCCTTCTCACAACATTACTAAGCACTTTCAGGAGCTCCAACAGGCTCCAGGACCTAGCACTACACCTCTCAGACTTCACTGCCAAACAGATAAAGAGGGATATGACCTTGAGGTTGGTCCTACGCGATGAAACAGAACATTCCTTTGCATTTTACATATATTGTTGAGGGTTATATTTGCAGATATTGCAGGGGAGAGCTGGCATATGATGAGCAAGGTGAAGCTAGCCTCTCCATCTCTGACTCCCAAATTGCAACAAACCTAGACAGAACATTTACAAATTTTAGAGAGGGAGAGAAGGTACAAACAAGCAGGTCTTGGAGCAAAGAAAGAGTACAGAATTCTTCGTCGTTTCCCTGACTGCCTGGAACACAGTATACTGGAGCCATGTTTGATTTGAAAGCAGTGGTCAGTGGGTCTCCAAAAGACATGCCAGTGGGGCAACAAGGTGCATGACACAGTTCCCAAAGATGAGGTAGAGGAAGAAGGTCCAAAGCCAAATATCCTGGCATCCCAGGGATACAGACAAGATTAGATTGAGTGGGCACAAGCTGTTCAGTACCTCCATCGTCAAGCAAGAATGGGGCCAAGCACTCTTAACCGGAGAGACACATAGTCGTTAAGTTCCACAATTCATGAAAAGACAGAAGGTGAAGAGAGGACTGTGCTCAAGAAATGAAGCCTCACATCCAGGGGAATGATCAAACGTGGGCAGCCTCACCAGAGATCCAATCGCTGGTATTGAATGGAAGGCAAAAATCTTCAGTGACCGAGAAAGCAGATCTGTTGCAGGTGGAAGACAATGGATCTATTGCAAGTAGAGCGGGCACATAGGGTACCAGCATGGACAGACCAAAACACCAGGAGAACCTAATAAGTCTCAGCACCAATGAAAGAATAAATAAAAAAAAGGGTGATATGAGTATCTTTCAGTGGCCCTGCCAAGGTATGCAGCTAAGGAAATGCGCCACATGCAACAGAGTTAGTGAAAGAGGTTTATTAGGGGAGTGGGAGAGCAGAAGAGTGAAAGGCCTCCCTTGGAGTGGGGAATTGAGAGAGACAGACAGACAAGAGGAAGAAGAGAAGCAAGAGAGAAAAGAAGTGGCAAGAGAGGAAAGAAGAGGCAAAGAATAGAGTAAGAGGCAAGAGAGATGAGAGACAAGAGAGGTAAAGAGTTGTGAAGAGGGTGAGCTGTGCCTCATGGACGCTTATAAAGGGTGCACATGGTGCATACCTGATTGTGGAAAGGCACCTGGTGAGAAGTGATGACGTAACTGCTTTGACAGCAGAGACAAGCTGCTGTGATGGTGGGAACTAACAAATACCCTTTTCCATTTTTAACTCTATCACTTTAGCTCAGAATATGAGGAACAGGGTGTCATGTAGGCAATGCACCTTAAAACCTTTCTGCATACAAGGACCTCTACATTACTCAGACATAATACAAGAGCAAACCTTATTTGGTACACAAACCATTTGAACACTCAAATGAATTTCAATATATGACAACCTTTGAATTATGGATCCATTGGTTCATTATCAAAAGTTTATTTCTTAACTCTCAGCAATTCTAACACTCTCTGGAGTATTTCAAGGCAGGTAAAAATAAAACAAAAGTATTATCATCATTTTTGGATAATTTTCTCAGTATCCATTGGATATTTCATTACTATGTACATGCAATCTGGGAAGTAAACATAAAACTGTTGTGTACCATTCTCCTTGGAGGATTCATCTGAAGAAATTCATCAAAAAAAAAAAACAGAAAATGGAGAATACTTCCATTGCAGTGCACATAATCTCTAATAGAAAATTGAGGTATACTTTGAAAAGACACAAGAAATTCAACTGAATTTAACTATAATCAATGGCATCATGTGTGTCTAAAACATACTTATATATATATCTTCATATATTATCCTAATAATAAGACAGTTCTTAACCGGTTCAAATGACTCAAATGTTCAATACTATGCAAGTGAAAATGGTGACATTTCAATGTTTCTTCTGAGATTCATGCAATTTTCTCAGTGGGACAGTCCTGACCCCGAGATCCACCAGCCTCTGCATACCAAGTGCTGGGATTAAGGATATGCGGCATCAATGCCCAGTCTCTTCATTTTCTAAATTTGAATTTTTGTAGCCATAAAGCCACAGTTTCCAAGAGTTTCTCTGTGAAGCTCTGGCTGTTCTGAAATACATGCAGTAGACCAGGTTGACCTTAAACTCAGGGACCCTCCTGCCTATGTTTCCCAAGTGCTGGGATTAAAGGCTTGGCCTACCACGGCCCTGCATCATGCAGTCTCTTAACTGCAGTACCCAGAAAAATTAGTATCAAAAAGTAGACCACATAACTCAAGCATAAAATGACAAATGATATACATGTGATATTTAAATAAGAATGTGGTGCTTTAAATGCTTCCCATAAATCCCAAGCATTTGAATATTGCATCCTTATTTGGTAGACTTAAGAGGTGTGGTCTTGCTAGAAGAAGTGTGCTGCTTCCAGTGGGCTCTCAGATTCTTTGCAGTTCAAGACATGAGTTCTCAGTTTCTGCTTCAGTTGCCTGCTACCTGATACCACCACTTCAGCGTCATGGAATGTTAACCCCGTAGAACCAGAAACTCAACATAAACTCTTTCTTCCTATGAGTTACTTTGATCAGAATGTTTTATCACAACAAGAGATAAGTCACTAAGACACAAGTCACACTTTTGGAAAATGACATAAAAATATAAATTCATGACTGTGTTAGCATCAATGACCATAATATTGTGTCCAGAGTTGGCTCGGAAGATTGGATCAATGACACTCATCTGAAAAAAATTTAGAGGTCATAAGGCACAACCAGCAAGCACTAAAGGAGACAAGATAAAATCTGGTACAACCAATGTGTTAGTAACCCTGGGAGAGGAAATGCCTCAAGCAGTGTGACAACTCTCACTTATAGACAGAGTTTGGATAGATTAAAAAGCCTGGCATCTAGTAGTAAACTGCAACAGGAGTGGAAGTGCACACGTCAATATCTGTTTTGGAAGTATGTTACCATGTACAGTACAGAGATGGATCCAGTCACAAATTCTAACAATTTAGATAGTACATGCTAATTCTGGGGCATTATTTTGGCCTCACCTAAAAGTGTTTTATTAGTGTGGTGATCACATGCATGAAAAACTCAGGTTTGGCAGTAGCAGCAGCAGAAATGTCTTTTCTAGAGTTTTCAGCCCCAAACAGCAGAACCTAATAACTAGTCCATTTCCAATATTCTGTGAGTCAGCCAAAGTATACAAAACTTCCTTTAGCACAATGGTTCCCAACCTTCCTATTGCTGTGATCCTTTAATGTAATTCTTCATGTACTGGGGACCTCCTACCATAAAATGATTTCCATTGCTACCTCATAGCAATAATCATGCTAATGTTATGAATCATAATGTAAATATCTGATATGCAGACTAGGTGATATGCAATCCTTGTGAAAAAGCTGTTCCACTCCCAAGGGTTGTTTTCCAAAGGTTGAGAACCTCTGATCTAGTGGAATATAACCAAGACCTGAGAAAATGGCCTTAAGTTGTAGAAACTGAGAATACTCAGTTCTGAAAATGTTTTGACTCTACATACATTATCCCAGTGAGATTTACCATGCATGACAAGCCAACAGACAATCTCAGGTTTCAGTTATACTGCGCATCGATGAACCAGGCTCAAGTACTTAGCCCAAGTTTTGTGAGTCAATGAATTTCATCTAGCTAGTAAATTCGTAGATAGAAGAGTCTGGGGTTGAATTTCCCTGATAGGGGCAACAAACACTTTTTCTTTAAAGAAAACTCCCACTAGGGCAATTTAAAAAACAAGGCCTGCTGGGCAGTGATGGCATAAGCCTTTATTCCCAGCACTTAGGAGGTAGAGGTAGGCGGAACTTTTGAATACGAGGCCAGCCTGGTCTACAAGAGCTAGTTCCAGGACAGAGTCCATAGCTACAGAGAATCCTTGTCTCAATAAAAAGAACCCCCTTAAATAAAACAAGGCATATTGAGTCATATTTCAGTTTTTTATGTGAAGGAAAGTATATCCTAATTCACCAGTGGCAATAGTA
The DNA here is from genome assembly GCA_028555095.1 of Dicrostonyx torquatus. Classification (NCBI taxonomy): domain Eukaryota; kingdom Metazoa; phylum Chordata; class Mammalia; order Rodentia; family Cricetidae; genus Dicrostonyx; species Dicrostonyx torquatus. The sequence continues at coordinate 66,875 of JAQHUG010000458.1, read as the reverse complement.
TAAAAAATAAGGTATAATAAATGTCCAAAACTGTGTTGCCAGTGGCATCAGTTTCTAAGATGGTCTTACAGTCATGATATCTGCAACAGCTGAGGCCATAGCTGGGATGAATTTGACAATCTGCTACAAGATTTCAGCTCCTTAGAGGAACAAATGTGTCTCATTACTACAAAAAGTCCTAAGTTATTAAAAACTTTTAACATGCCATATTCTGAAGGTCTCTGAATGATTTAAAGAATACCTATCTAACTGAAATATATCTCTATATATCTAGAAAACCTAACTAACGTGAATACAAGGTTGACTATTATAGTTGACTATTTTTAACCTGTATTTCTTAATTATACATTATATTTTAAATGAGATAGACAAACACAATGCCTTAATCAAGATCAGAAATACATATACACAGTATAACAAAATTGACCTTAAATTTGTATTAATAAACCAAGATCCATACCAATGCAAAACTCTATAGCATATTCCCCTTTAAATGTAAAAAAGCATTTATAAACAGTATTTGGGGAACTTGGGCACAGTTTTCTCCAAACTGCATCCTGCCTTTTGTTGGGTGAAATAATTTTTGTGGGTGTTCACAGAAACCTTTCGGTGGTCCTTTGTCCATCAAACCACATTAGTCTGGAATTAATCCATTCACTGTCAAAAAATTAAAAGAAAACACAATAATAAACATAATCCAGATTCTGTGTATATTTTATCTTTATGTGGGTTATTTTTTAATCTATGTCTGTCAATACTCTGTCTCTTTAAAGACTGTATTTTCTCAGAAACTGTTTATTTCCCTTTATAGCTCTCTATACTCTTTTTTAATGTCTTGCAAGCCTATGTACATTTTTAAACATACTGTGTGATTCATTTAGAGGTCTTTTAAAATCTGAATATGTCTTTATTGTGTACCTGTAATTATTTTTTTAAATGGTAACACTTTTTTAATATTTATTTATTTATCATGTATACAATATTCTGTCCATGTGTATGTCTGCAGGTCAGAAAAGGGCACCAGACATCATTACAGATGGTTGTCAGCCTCTATGTGGTTGCTAGGAATTGAATTCAGGACCTTTGGAAGAGCAGGCAATGCTCAGAACTTTTTAAAAAGCTAAATGGCAGCATGGTACATACTTTGTCTTTTGATTTTGCCCAGTCAAGACTGATGGAAGCATGTTTGACTATTCTGTAAGCTGCACACACCACCCCAGTTTCCAGGATGCAGCGGGTCTATGTCGAGCCATTGAGCAGTTTGTAACAAGCTGCTTACTAACCCCATTAAAATGCTCGAACTCCTGAAAGAGCCAGAGTTTGTGCTGGCAGCACAGCCCAGGAAGTCACCATGCAAAGTTTTTTTCTGCTACTGTTAAATCAGGAAATACTTTCTTAAAGGAGCCATGGCATTAAGTTGTGCTTAGCTCTGTCTTTATTTTGTGTGTGTGTACCTAGATGTAGATGTAAGTCACAAAACAATCCCAAACCAGTTTGGAAGTATGATTAAAGGGTTATTTATTTAAGGAGAAAAATCTTACAGATCACTGTCCTAGACAACAGACCTCTGCTCGACCAGAAAAAGAGTCTAGTAGCCAGAAGCGGAGCCAGAAGCAAGAAGAGAGAGAGCAGGGCTACCATTGCTTTTTAAAGCAAGAGACCATGTGTAAGTGGGCTGGTATCTTAAAGGATATTGGCTGAAGGAGCAGAAGGAGCTCCCGCAGCACCTCCCCCTATTGTTTAAGTAAGAAATTTCCAAACCCAATACAAAACAATATGTACTAGGAATATATGTCAAGTATAAGATTAGAATTACAATCAGCATAAACAATAATAAGCAAGGAAATATGCTAAATGTTTGAATAAGGAGTCTAAATCTTGGAAATTGTCTGACTAGATCATAAGCAGACAGTAACTTTAGCTATCTAATCTTCAACCCCATCAAAGGCCTGAGAAGGGAGATAATATTACTTGAGCAGGCAGGAAGTACAATCAAGTAGCTTCCAAAGCAAGCAATATATGACAGAGATAATTAGCTACCTGAACAATCACCCAAAGTCTCATTTTGCAACTTTGAAGCAACCAACGTTGTCTACGGCCTAACATAATTGACGGACCATTTTCAGAGTCAGAAATTTTACAAAACCATCTTATCCTGTCTTGGCAAGATTTGACAGTCCTGCTTATCCATTTCCAGATATCATGTAACTTGTCAGTGGTTGAGGCTTTGTCAGTTGCTTGCCCAAAGGCAAGTGGAGTGTCATTGGTGCTCAACATTCTCTCAGGGATAGATTGGTGCTGTCAGAAGCAGTCATGTCTCATGTCAACAGAACCCTAAGTATGCCATGTTCCACAGATCCTTGATGTGGTTGAAGATTACCTATCTAGACAGCATACAATCTCTATGTATCTAAAGAACTTAATTGATCTAACTGTATGTACAGCAAGCATGAACAACAATTGACTTATAATAATTAATACCTGTATAAATTAAAGACTAAAACTTAATGTCAAAATACTAAATAATCTGTAAATAAATGTGCAACAAATGAGGACAATGACCTCAAAATGTAAACAATATATAAATATCTTGATCACAGGTAGGAATATTATATAATGCAATTTGAAAATATATCCTAAAAGTTGTATCAATATACAAAATGTCCTAAACAGAGAAAATAACATATATATATATATATGTATACAAAATTTGTCAAAATAACTTTGTATAGGTGTACAAATAATGTAAACAAAAGTAACAAATATAATTTGAACTTGTATCAATATACAAAAAAGCTATACCAGTGAAAATTATCGACGAATAATAGCTCACAATTATTCACTCTATTACCCACTATTACTATCCCCCCCTTTTTTAAACAAATATAGTTTTTACCCCAACCCTCTATCTAATACAAGTAATAATCAACAAACCCTAAGCAGTGTTCCCAAACCCTATGGACAAACATTTTTTGAATGAGGGCATCGTCTTCTAGAATTGCTTCCTGTTGTCCTGGGGGCAATGTTCTGTTAATTGGATCTTAAATAATTAAAGTGATGGTTAAGTTTCAAAATTACTGTCTGCTATAGTTGCAAACAATATCTGAGCAGTCAATACATAGGTTTTTTTCAAAGTTCTTATTTGGAATTCTGGCCAGAATGTCATGAGAAGGTGCACCATTTCAGCAGCTGGTACCCCCTAAAATAAGTGGTCTATAATAGCGCTGTCTGCATCACAATATCATCTCAAATAGGCGGAGTTGTTGCTGTGGGGCCCTATATTCATCCTGGAAACTTCAGAGATTACTGCAGGAAAAGGATCTGTAGGAAAATCTATTGTTCATCATAAAAAACTTAAACATCATTCATATATACATACATTCAATGAAGAATATGATATAGACCAAAAAAAGGCATGGAGAAAGTAAAAATTTTTCCTAAAGTCTTTCTTCTGTCCAATACCAGATGGCTCCTGATATGAGACAGAAACTCTGAATGTTCCTTTTAACAACACGCTTGGATTTAGAGAAGTACAGAGCCATTGTCCAACTCCAAAACCAGCTGAATATATTAATATGTGTCTGTAAATGTAAGTGTAACCGATGCCTGGATTCATATTCTGTTTTTTAGATGCTCCATAGTGGATAGTTAGTTTTTCTTCTTTCAGCATTCAAACATTCAAGTCTCTTGAATTTTTGATGATGTGTCTTTTCCTGCAAAGATATGAACAGAATTCTGCCCCAACCCTTTATGGCTTTCCTTACCACCTGTATGGTTCTCACCATTGTAGATTTGCTGTCATATCTCTGTTTCAACAGGTTTCTCCTTTTCAAAGCAAATCATTATTCATTTTGATGGTATCCATAATTTTTCTTCTCCTGTGTAAGAAGAGCTAAACGCCTTCCCCAATATAATACATGTCCTGGTTTCCATTGTGAGGTCAACACATCCTTGAAATATACTGGTTGTTTCAGTTCAGAAGTTCTTTTCATTATCCAATGGCTCTCTGCTGCCGTTGTATCTTTTGCATTAGCATTAACAAAATTCAAGTTTGGGGTTGGAGAGATGACATAACAGTTAAGAGCACTGGCTGCCCTTCCAGAGGACCCAGGTTCAAACACTCCCAGCACCCACACGGCAGCTCACAGCTGTCTGGAACTCAATTTGGATCAGGCATCTAACACCATCACACCAATGTGCTTAAAATTAAATAAATTATTTTTTATTAAAAAAAGAAAATTCAAGGTTAATAAAGCATTATGTAGTCTATTTCTGGGGGCATTTTCTGTTCCTTTCTGTTTGTTCAGCATATCCTTTATAGTACAATTTGACCTTTCTATAACTGCCTAACCTATAGGATTATTTGGTATACTTGTAATACGCTTTATATTATAATTAGCAAAATTATCCTTCATTTTTTAGATACATATGCCATATCATTTTTTGTCTTTATTTGTGCAGGTGTATCCGTAATAGTCATAACTTCCAATAAATGTGTGATTACCGAATCAGCCTTTTCTGCGATTAAGGTAGTTGCCTATTGAAAAGCTGAATATGTGTCTATGGTGTGGTATATATATTTTAATTTACCAAATTCCATAAATTGGAACACATCCACCTGCCAGATTTAATTGCTTTGTGTAGTTTTTGGGTTACCTCCTGCAGGCAATGGTGTTATAGAAAAAGCATGTAGTGAATCTATTTATAATCTCCTTAACTTGTTGCCATGTAATAGAAAATTCTTTCATTACCTTTGCTATTCACATGATATATTTATAAAATTCTGAGACCTGTAACACACTTCCAATCAATAATTGATCAATTTCTGAATTACCTTGTGCTAGAGGACCTGGCAGACCCATATGGGATCAGATGTGTGTTATGTACATAGGACAAAGCCTATTTCTGATTATGTCTTGCACCTGGATGAACAATGAAGTCATTTCTGTATCTTCTGGTTTAAATTCAGCATTTTCAAAATACAGGATAACTCTGGATATTGTGTATCAGTAACTATAAGAAGAGGTTCTTTAAAAGCCCTTAGCACTATAAAAATGGCATATAATTCTGCCTTCTGGACAGAATTATAAGGGCTTTGTTACACCTTACTCAATTCTTCTGATTTGTAACCTGCCTTCCCTGATTTTCTGGCATCAATATAAAATGTAAGGGCTCCAGTTATTGGATCATCACATACAATTTGAAGAAGAATCCAAGAAGTTTTCTTCATAAGTTTAAGTCTATCACGTTTGGGATATTGTCGCAGGACAATATTAGCCAATTTGATTTAAAAAGGGGTATTTTATTGGAGGGGATAAAACTTACAGATAAATGTCCCAAACCACGTTCCTCTGGTCTCAAACAGGAAACCGAGTCTAGC
>JAQHUG010000458.1:43641-54385 GCA_028555095.1 Dicrostonyx torquatus | reverse complement strand
CTCAGATATGTTACCAACAAGCAAGCTCTCCAAGCAACAGAGGCTGATATTGTCAAACATATTTTACCCTCAGAACTCACCAGTGGTTGCCTGCAGCACGCCTTTAATCCCTGTGGTCTAGAAGGCGGGTCCTAATACTTGTTAATAAACTGGGAGGAAAGTTAATCTCAAGAGGTTACGCAGAGTAAGAAATCTAAGGTCCAAGTACAAAAAGCAGAAATCCGGAAGCTTTCAGAGATTGACCAACAGCGCGTCTCGCTTCCGGCACTGGCCTGCAGTTTACAAAAGCTGAAAGCTGGTGCTGGAATGTCTTAGGGTGTTATTGCCCCAGGGAAATTTTCTTAGCATTCCCCGAGTCTGTATGGGTGATTTAAAAAACTGCTTTGCAAATCAGGTGGGTAGCAGCGTGAATCCTGAGAGGCACGGAGCTTTAAACAAGCTGCTGCTGCAGCTGCGGCTGAATTTACAGTTAACCTTTGCTTCCTTCTGCAAATCCTACCGGCCTGCACCACCAGAACCAGCTGGGTTGGTGAAGAGGGGGGTTCTCCCCTTTGCAAGCCCTCTCCGGTTTTTAAGTGGATTTAGCCAATCATGTTGGGTGCCAAAATATTGTCGCAGGACAATATTAACAAATTTGATTAAAAAAAGGGGTATTTTATTGGAGGGGATAAAACTTACAGATAAATGTCCCAAACCATATTCCTCTGGTCACAAAAGGAAACCGAGTCTAGCCATCAGAATGAAAGCCGGAAGCAAGATAGCTGGGAGAGTGGCTGTGGCTCTTTTTAAAATGAAAACCATGCCCCACATTGGGCGGGTATCTTAGAAGCCATTGGCTGAAAGCAAGAAGGCTTAATCTCCCGCAGCATTGGGATAGTTGCTATTAATTTCTTCAAAAAATAGCACAAGCTCTTTTCCATGGTTCATTGTCTTCTCATAACTTTTTTATTTCATCAATAATTAAAGGCACTATAATTTCTGCTGGGTCTACACCTGCTAGTTGATGAAGTCTCAGTTTACATTTTAAAATTAATAGAGACTTTTTCCACATAAGTTATTAATTTTTTATTTGGTTTATATGGCATAAATATCCATACTAAAATAATATCTTCCCTCTGCATTAAAATTCCCATAGGAGAAATTCTAGAAGGCAATATGACTAGAAAACATCTAAGATTTTGATTCACCCTATCCATATGTGCCTCCTGTAATTTTTCCTCAACCATTGTCAGTTCCTTTTTCACTTTAGGAGTTAATTCTCTGGGATTATTCAAATCTTTAACACCATCTAAGGTTTTGTTGAAATGAATTATTAAATCAGGTGTTATCCCAACAGCTGGTTGTTGACTAGAAATGTCTCCTAACAACCTTTGAAAGTCATTAAGAGTCTGTAACTTGTCTCTCCTATTTTGTGCCTTTTGTGTTCTAATTTTCTGAAGCCTATTCTGTAGCCTAGGTAATTAACAGATTCTCCTCTTTGAATCATTTCAGGAACAATTTTTAATCTCCTGGCAAGAATTTTTTTTCTTCAAACATCCTTTCTAAAGTATCTATATTTGAATCAAATAAAAAAATGTCAGCTTTGTTGTCTGGGCTGATTCCACTCCCTGTATGCCTCTCTCATTGGCAGATGCTTTACATCTCTGGCGTCTCCAACATCCTTGGGTCTTCACTGAAACTCAGGCTGGACTTTCACAGCTTCATGCAATGGCCTCTTAAGCCCCCAGCCTATTTCCTTTTCGTAGTGACTTCAGTACTTCTGTACATTGCTCAGCCTTGGCGACTCTTGAACCACAGAGGAAGATTCCATGACCCCTTCACTTTTGTATCTTTCAATCCTCCAAAGCCAGTACCACATAGTTGACATTCATAAATTAAGATGCCTGCTTTAGATGGGTCCTCACCCCCTTGGACAACTCTATAAAGATAGCTTTTATATGCTTTCTAGGAAAAGAAAAACCCTGTTAGGCTCTCTTTTGTAAGTAGAAGTTTTAGCTAGGCAGGGTTTTGTTCTGAGGGTCCCATTTTTACCTCTACAGTAAAGAGCAGGATTCTCTGAGGCTATCAATTCCCAGAGGAGGTAATCAGATCGTGGAAGGTTCCATAGTTAGTGGGCAGCAAATTGAGAATAGAGTTCAGCTCCTACCTGTTCTTGAGACTCTTTCCTGGACTCTGTCCTAAAAGGAGACTTACAGTATAGTGTTTGATGTTCTCTTCTAGACAAATGAAGCTCCTTAATAATCAGATAGTAGTGTCTGTCTTATTTCTAGGAATGCCCTCAGCAACTCATTTTCAAGAATATCTACTGGTATCTTACTTGAGGTACAGGTTAGGAAAAATGGACTGAGTTGGGCTTTGTTAACCAAAATCTTACTCTGCTGGATATTGTGTTGACTTTTCAGTATTGACTGATATGTAACTTAAAAATAGTTTATGTGTGTGTTTAGCCTACATGTATGCCTGTGCATTNAGGAAGTATAGACAGAACAACCAGACAGGAAGTAGAGGCAGTACAATGAGAACAGGAGAATTATAAGAAAGAGGAAGCCCATTCCTCCACAATCCTGCCCAGACACGGAAAAAGAAAGATATGACCTGCCCTACCAAAAGAGTTACCAAGCCATGTGGCTAACATGGATAAGAATAATGGGTTAAAATAAATTATAAGATGTAATAAGCTAATGGGCCAATCAGTTTATACCTTATGAAGACTTCTGTGTGGTTTTCTTTGGGGCTTAATGACTGCAGGAAAAAGGCAGGACAAAAACCCCAACAAGCAGGCCCTCATGTTACACGTCTCCTATTATGCAACTTTCCTTGTTCTTTTCTCTACATGTTACTGTGTACATGTGTTTGCATGTGTACATATATTATTGGTTAGGCTCTTCACACGAGTGAGATATCTGTTTCTTTCTGAGGTTGTGTGCATTTGGTTATAAAGTACATTTGAAGTCCACACATTTTCCTGAAAAATTTCTGAGTGAATTTAATATTCCATTTTTTTTTCAAAACAGGGTTTCTCTGTTAACCGTTCAGGCTGTCCTGGAACTCACTCTAGTCCAGGCTGGCCTTGGTCTGCCTGCCTCTGCCGCCCAAGTCCTGAGATTAAAGGTGTGCACCACCACACCCAGCTCCATTTTTTAATATATGCAGCAAATTTTCTTTACTTATCCATCTGCTGATGGTTCTTTTGGTTGATTCCAGGGCCTTGTTAAATGAATAAAGCAGCAATGGTTGTAGGGGTGCATATATCTCTATGATAGGATGTGAAATTCTTTGGGTATTTGCCCATGAGGAATTTAGCTGGGGCATATATACTAGTTCTGAGAAGTCTCCAAACTGGTTTCCACAATGGCTGCATTAATTTGAACCCCCACTGACAGTACATAAGGGCTCCTCCTCTCCCTCTCCACATCCTCTCTAACCTTTGTATTTAGATTTCTCAATAATAGCCATTCTGACTGGGGTAAGGTGCTATCTCAAAGTAATTTAATTTGAATTTCTCTGATAGCTAGGAATACTGAACACTTTTTAAAAAAACAGCTATTGGCCATATTTACTTCTTTGTTTTTTTCTTTTTTCTTTTAAAAATAAAACTATTCAGTTCATCTGAGCATTTATTGACTGGGCAGTTGTATTTTCTTGGTGCTTAATTTCAAATTATTTTTTGCAAATTCTGGATATCAGTCCCTTGTCTGATGTGCAGCTTGTTATGATTTTCTCCTATTGTGCAGGCTGTTTGCTCTGCTCACTGGTTCCTTTATTGGACAGAGTGTTTCTTTTCATGTACTCCCACCTGCTGATTCTTGGGGAGTAATTCCTGGCCTATTGGTACTCTGTTCAAAAAACTCATGCCTACCCCAGTGTCTTGAAAGGTACACTTTTTTTCTTCTACAAGTTTCAATATTAGGTTTTATTTTTCTATTAAACAGATTCAGATTACCTTGCTGGATTGAAGGATCATTCTGGTTTTTAAAATTTCATCTTTATGTGCACTGGTGTTTTGCCTGCATATACATCTGTGTGACGTGAGGGTGTCAAGTCCCCTGGAAGTGGAGTTGTGAGCTACTATGTGACTTCTGGAAATTGAACTCAGGACCTTGGGAAGCACCATCAGTGCTCTTAATCACTGAGCCATCTCTCCAGCCCCCAATCTCAGGTTTTAAATTAAAGCTTTTAATCCTTTTTGAGTTGGTTTTTGTGCAAGGTGAAAGATAAGAATCTAAGTCTGCAACAAACAAACAAATAAATAAAGCTGCTTAGTATTTGTGCATACTTTTAATCCCAGCACTTGGGAGAAAAAGGCAGGTGGTTCCCTGTGAGTTTGAGGCCAGCCTGGTCTACAGAACAAGTTCCAGGACAGGTTTGAAAGCTACACAGAAAAATGATCTAAAAAAAAAACCAAACAAACAAACAAAAAGAGAAAATAAAAAGAACCTATGTTCATTCCTGTGTAAGTAGAAATCTGATTAATTTTGCCTGCACAATTTGTTAAATCTTTTTCCAATGTAAAGTAGGCATGGGTTTACTCTATTTCTAGGACCTCTATTAGACTCTATTTTATTCTTGTCTATTTTATGTCAGTACCAGACTGTATAACTATAGTTCTGGAGTATAATATGAGGTCTCTTATTGTAATACCTACAGTATTGTTCTTATTCTTTAGCGTTTGTTTGTCTATTCATAGTCTTTGCATATTCCATATGAAATCTTGTATTATTTTTTTCTGAGCCTATGACATATGGCATAGGAATGTTAGCAGGGTACTGAAGAGAGATGACTCAGAGGTTAAGGAATGTTGTCTGTGCAGCCCTTGCCACTTTCCTGGTGCACTTTCCCAGTTCTGCGAGAACAAACACTTCGGCATTTAGTTTGTGCTGCCAGAGCGGGAGACTATTGAACAGCCGAGCAGGCTGTGGTTTATACTAAAAAAACTTCTTGGTTTGCATATANATCAAACTGATCACGTTTGTGGTCTGAAAAGGGCTTACATATTGGCATGAGCCTGTGTCTAAGAGCCTCTTCTCTACAGTCACAGAAGTCCATTTTCACTGAACTCTGAGACAGTTGTTGCTTCATTGTAGATCAAAAACTAGCCAGAGGTGACTTAAGTCCCTGAGGTTCACTGGTGACTTCTAATAGTTTTCACAAGTGGACAGCCAGGTGGGAGTGCATAGTAAATATAATACAAAGGATATAGTAGTAAAGGAAAAAGTGATATGCACAATAAGATAAAACTATTATTATTTTGGTGAATATGTGCCAATTGAAATGATTAAGTATATTTTTAAAAGGCACATATACTTGTTTCTTTTTTCTCCTTTTATTTTTTTCATTCAAAAGTTTACACTTTCTCCCCTTATCCCAGTCCCCCCTACCCCTCCTCCCTCCCCCTGCTTCCTTAAGAGGGGGCAGGATACCCTGCCCTGTGGAAAGTGCAAGGCCCTCCCCCATTCATCGCGGCCCAAGAAGGTGTTCATCCAAATAAACTGGGTTCCCAAAAAGCCTATTCGTGCAGAGGAGATAGGTCCCAGTGCCATTATCAATGGCTACTCAGTCTGCCCCCATTGGCAGACACATTCAGAGAGTCCAAGTTGGTCATATGCTCCTTCAGTCTCAGTCCAGCAGGATTTGGTGAGCTCCCATTAGATCAGGCACTGTCTCAGTGGGTGGACCAGCCCCTCACGGTCCAGACTTCCTTGCTCATCTTCTCCCCCCTTCTTCTCTTCAACTGCACCTTGGAGCTCAATCCATTGCTCTGATGTGAATGTGGGTCTCTGTCTCTATCTCCATCCATCGGGTGAAATGACGAGATTTCTATGGTGATGATCAAGATATTCATCAATATGGCTATGAGACAAGGTTTGTTCAGGCACCATTTCCTCTGCTGCCAAAATACCTACTTGGGGACATCCCTGTGGACACCTGGGATCCGCTCTAGAGCCATGTATCTTGCCAAACCTAAAATGAGTCCCTTAAGGTAGATATCTTATTCCTTTCTTCAATAATCACCCTTCCTCCATCTCCACCTTCCCTCTCTCCCCAGCTTTCCCTAGCCCTTCCCTTCTTCCTTCTCCTTCCCCCTCCCTTTCCCCTACCCCCCACCTCTGCCTTCTCCCCTATCCCCCCACCCTGTGCTTTCAACTTTTGCCTGGCAATCTTCTTTACTTCCAGTAACCAGGAGGATCTATATATGTTTTTCTTTGGGCTCACATTGCAATATAGCTTCTCTAGGCTTGTGAAGTATGAGCTTCATGTCCTTTGTTTATGGCTAGAGTCCACTAATGAGTGAGTACATACCATAGTCATCTTTTTGGGTCTGGCTTGTCTCAAGAAGGATAGTGTTTTCTATTTCCATCCATTTGTACACAAAATTCAAGATGTCATTGTTTTTTTTTACCACTGAGTAGTATTCTAATGTGTATATATTCCACACTTTCTTGATCCATTCTTACATTGAGGGGCACCTAGGTTGTTTCCAGGTTCTGGCTATTACAAATAATGCTACTATGAACAAAGTTGTACACATGCTTTTGGGTATATGCCAAAGAGTGGTATTACTGGATCCTGAGGTANAACTCAGTCAAATGAGCTGCTTTTGGAAATGGTCCAGACTGATAACAAACTTTTTAAAAAAGAGATTTTACAACTAAAAAAGGATGCTAGAATTTTGCTTAACAGGATTCAGTAAACTGAGATTTCTTTAGAAAAAGTACAGTCTGATAGTAATTAAATTAAAGACAGATTTAGCACTCTGGAGAAAGACACAGCTGATCTGGCACATAGGACTCAGTCCACGACACTGGGTACTCAAACATCATTTGAGAGTATATGCAAGGTTGAATGTATTAACCAGACTCTGTCAAAGGGGTATGACAGATTGACTGATAGAATGTCTTTCCAAGAAGGTACTACACATGACATGAGGATTATGTCCAAGGATGAGATATTATCTCTAATGGACAGACTTCATACCTTAGAATCTGCAATGAGGGCATTAGAACAGAATACTGGAGAGGAGATCCAAGCCTTTGCAGAAGGCAATGGTAAACAGATTTGAAAAGATTGAGGAAATTATTGACTTTGATGATCAGGAACAAAAGGTAGGAAGGCAAAATTTTTACTTCATCAGTGCGTAAAACTCTCCAGGATAGCTTCCCCAGAGTTCTACCTGCCTTCCCAGAAATAACTTCAGAAAAGGTAGCTGGCTCCAAATACCCGAAGGTTATCAAGAAATATACATGGGAGCCCATACATATGAGTGATTTGAAAGAAATTAAACAAGTAATTGTGACTTACGGACTTCATTCATTATTTTTTAGAGAGATGGTCAATACCTAGGCTTTCAGTAACAAAGCCACGTCTCACAATTGGGCTCAGTTAATCTCAGCTGTCATAGAAAGTGTGCCACAATTGCATTGGAGACTGTTTGAAGAGGAAGAGAGAATTTTAGAACAACAGGAAAGAGCAAAAGGAACTGAGATTTCCCTAGATCAAATTCTAGGTGATGGACTCTACTCTGACCTTCAGGACCAAGCTCTTTATGATGACCACACCCTGTCCATATGTACCACAGCAACTTTAAAGGCTTGGGACAGTGTTCAGGAACCAGGACAGAGAGTGGAGTCATATCTTAGAATTAAACAGGGACAGAAAGAACCCTTTAATGACTTTTTACACAGACTAACTACGGGTGTACAAATAGGGATAACTAACTCAGAAGTTAGGCATATAATAATTGAAGCTTTAGCTTATGAGAATGCCAACATGGAGTGCAAAAGTATCCTAGAGCCTTTAAATATCAGATCAGCACCCTTGGATGAATGGGTCTTGCATACAATGAACGTTGAGACATTTGATTATGGTAATGAAGCATGGGTAGGAGAAGCAATTTTCAATGGTAAGAGAAGACATCAAAATACCAAGTGTTTTAATTGTGGTAAAATGGGACATATGAGAAGAGATTGTAGACAATGGATTTCCAGGAATAATGCCTCTTCTGGAAATAACAGGAACAGGAGGACTCAGCCTTCAGGTTTATGTAGGAGGTGTGGCAAAGGCNTTTTATCCTGGAATATCTTGTTTTTTCCATTACTGGTGAAAGAAAGCTTTGCTGGGTATAGTAGTCTGGGCTTGCATCCATGGTATCTTAGTGTCTGCAGCACATCTATCCAAGACCTTCTGGCTTTCATGGTTTCCATAGAGAAGTTTGGTGTAATTCTGATAGGTTTACCTTTATATTTTTCTTGCCCTTTTTCCTTTGTGGCACTTAATATTCTTTCTTTATTCTGTATGTTTTGTGTTTTGCTTATTATATGGCAAGAGTATTTTTTTTTTGATCCAGCCTATTCAGTGTTCTATATGCTTCTTGTACCTTCATAGGAATGTCCTTCTTTAGGTTGGGAAAGTCTTCCTCTATAATTTGTTGAATATATTTTCTGGGCCTTTGAGCTGTAATTTTTCTCCTTCTTCTACCCCTATTATTCTTAGGTTTGGTCTTTTCATGGTGTCCCAAATTTCCTGGATGTTTTGTGTTACAAATTTATTGGATTTGCTGTTTTCTTTGATCAATAAATTTATTTTCTTTATCATATCTTCAGTGTCCGAGATTCTTTCTTCCATATCTTGTATTCTGTTGGTTATACTTGTCTCTGCAGTTCCTGTTCATTTATCAAGCTTTTCCATATCCAGCCATCTCTCAGTTTGTGTTTTCTTCATCTCTTTCTTTAAAGGAGTTTTTCACCTCTTCTTTAATGGTCTCCATCACTTTCAGAAAGTTACAATTCAAGTCGATTACTTCTACTTCTTCTGGATTAGGTTGCTCAGATCTTCCTGTTGCAGTTTTCTGGTGTTGTCATGTTGCTTTTCAGGTTGGTGCAACAACTCTTGGACTGGTACCTGCCCATTTCTTCCTCGCCGTGTGGATCAATGGTACTCAATAGTGGCCATTTGCTTGGTTTGCGTGGATCTGGATCAGGGGCACTCACCTAGGAACTGCTGCTGTCAAAAGGGCGGGCTTCTCTGCACCATGGACCAAACCAAGCCCTGCAACTTTGTACTTGACCCTCTCTCATCAAGGGCCTCAGCCCCGAAGCTGGCTGAGTTTGCTCGGGAAACCCAGGACCTCGCCGATGGGAAGGGATGCTTGGGGACAAGCAGGGATGTGATAAGCAGAAAAGCCAGGGGGGAGGGAGCCCCCTGAGTGGCCAGAAAGTTCTGGGGATTGGGGGATGACATAGTGGGTTGCCTGGTGGCTGAACTGGGATGCACTTACGGCTCCGGTCCTGATGGATCTGAAACAGGGGGACTCACCAAGGTCCAGACGGCATCAAAAGGCCATATACTAGTTTCTAGGTGTATATGTTTTTAATCAAGTGTGATGTGCATCTTCATTCAGAACTTATTGTTAAAAGATACTTAACAAAATTTTAAAAAGAAATATTTAAAGTTTTCTTTAATTTACTGAAATAACAACTGCTAATACTAGAATGTTTTGCCTTATATCATGAGGAAGTACTAACTGGACCCTGATAATTAGAAATTAGCCTCTAGAAATTTCTCATATAACTTAGAAATTTATTACTTCTGTCCTCTACTATCTGATATTGGTTCCCATATGACGCTTGTTGATATGAAGATCTGATCCATGCTTAAGTCCAGTATATAGAGTGGTGTTATATTTTTTTATAATATACACCCATATTCCCCTATATTTTATCTCATTTTATTTTATTTGAACGGTACTTTGCTATATTGCCTAGACTGATCTCATAGTTGTGAGCTCAAATGATCCTCCTGCCTCAGATTCCTAACTATCTGGGACTACTACAGGTATATACTACCACTTGCCTATAATTCATGTCAGCTCTAGGCCATTTATAAAAACACAATGTAAATGAGATGTAAATATCTTTCATTCTATATTGTTTAGGGAAGGATGACAAGGAATTATACTCCTTCAGTACATACACATTATTCTAACATTTTCGGTTTTTAGTTGGTTGAATTGTAGATGGATAAGCTGTGCATAAAGAGTTGTAAGTATACTTGTATTAACACCATTTTCCCTACTGAACTTAATATAGACAAGATTAAGCATCTCTTTTGCTTTGGTGTTTTTGCCTGTGACTTATCAATCCTGACATGGCAAATAAAGGTAATTTTTTAAACATCACTCTTATAAACTGAAAGAATAAATCTTTTGTTTCCAACATTTCCTTGGATATCTTAAAGACAATTTTATCCATGAAAGATAACATTGATTATTTATTTTACTGTATTTTTCATTTTGGGTTTTATTTTAGAAGGCAAAATTAACCAGTTGCTAGGAGGTTTGAGTTGTACCTTGGTTTTCTATTAATCAAAGTGAAAATATTTAGAAAGTATAAAAGATTTTAGCATATTTATAAATGTAAGCTTTGCACTTTTTTGCTTTTGTTTTTTGTTTTTTTTGTTTTAAAAAGAATGGTCAAGGACATGATCATTTTAGGGGAAAAAACACTCACTATAATCAGAGTCAATCTTTGCTGTTTGATCAACATTATGTAGAAAATATGTTACACTGAATAATGTCTCCTCCAAAGATATTCAGGTTCTGACCTCTGGAATTTGTGAATGTCGCTTTATATGGCAAAGAGAATTTCTGGATAATGAGACTACCCAAGCTTATTATAACACCCAGATAGGACTTTGAGGTTATGAAGAAAGAGTACAGTTTGAGGACTGAAGAAGCAAGATGATGAAG
>JAQHUG010000457.1:1175444-1191753 GCA_028555095.1 Dicrostonyx torquatus | reverse complement strand
TGTGGAGTAGGGGAACACTCCTCCATTGCTGGTGGGAATGCAAACTTGTGCAACCACTTTGGAAATCAGTGTGGCGGTTTCTCAGAAAACTGGGAGTCAACATTTTTCTTTTAAAGGCAATTTTATTTCTATTCTTTTAAAATTTGAAGACATTTTGTGAAAAAAGCATTAAAAAATAAAGAATATTGTTTGTGGTACCTTATAGGAATCACATTATTTCAAAACTACATTTCTTTTTTCTTCAGATGGAATAAATCCCCATTTCTAGTTTGTGTGTAATGAGAGGGTAGTATGTATATCTCCTCATGAGTATTCTACCTCAGGTTTCTATTTAAAACATTAGTAAACATGGGTAAATGTAGTTACCATGTGTTTCGCTTTTCATAAACTGCTCCAAATCCATCAAGTTAAATGTAGTTGTTGACAAAAATCACGGGAATTTTAGCTGAACTAAATTTGTTAATGCATTCCTCATGTCTCGTCTTTTCAAGCCGATCTCTCACTGCCTATTGCATTTGAAGCTTTTGTTAGTCTAAAGGACGTTACACACATTGGCTCCTTGCTCTATTTTTTTTCTACTGCAAAATAAGCTTGGATGCCTACCAAATGTAAATGTGCCTAATTGCTTATGGTGTCTGTGGGGAGTAAAACTATGCCTCACACATGCTAGGTCAGCAGTCTTATCGCTGAGATCTACCCTGGCTCTTAAAAAGACTTAAATGTTGAAGTCAGCTGATCATTGTTGTGTAATATTGTATGAAAATTGATATCATTCTACTTGTTAATCTTCATCAATTAAACATTATTTCTTACATTTTATATCGCTTTAGTAAATAAATTTTTACATAAAAGAGCTCATGTACTTGTTAATTTTGTTTATGGGGAATTACTTTTTATACTCTGAGGGTAATTACTGATCGTTTACCATCTGTTTCTATTAATCAGTCTTTTTATTCTCCCCAGTCAGTGATATTATACTACATTTTATGTAAGATCATTTCTCCCTCTTCGCTTATGATGATTTTGACATGTGGGAAATGTGCTACAGATTTTATGATCTTCTGTCAGTTATATTCTTGGCATGATATGAACCTGGATTCCAGTCCTTATGAAATATTTTGGGCAGTTAGTGAAATTAGTCATCCCTATTAGTTGATTTTATGAAAACTCTTGTTTTCATTTAATATTAAGTACTAGCTTGGGCTATCCTTTTCTAAAAATATAAATATTTTTAAAAAATTCTAACAAAAAAAACAGAGAAAACTGTTTCCTGAATGCTGAATGTATTCTTGTATTATAGGATGTAATTATCAAATTATTAGCTGTTTAATGATGCTACTGCATAGATAAAGAGGCTCAAGCTATAACTGAGTGCATTTTTACCCACTTGACTTGTATTTTATTTTCCTTGCAACAGGAAACATGGAAAAATAGACTTTGATTGAGGCTGTTGTGCCTATATATGGGGTTGGTTAGATATGTTAGCACATCCAAATTTTGAATTAAATATTCTAATTTTTAAAATATTAAGTTAAATTTGCACACAAAAGATGATAGGATGGTTTTAAAATGAAGAAGTAGGTCAATAGGGTATTCTTTTTCTTCTGAAGCCATTCCTATCCCAGACATTTTCTCATGCTGATGTCTTAGTGTGGAAGACATTGGAGTGTTAGACTAGGATAGCAGTTGAATGCTATAAGCAGAACTTAGGCTGTTCTGTTAGGAGCCTAGAAGACAGTGTTGTTGAGGGCAACACAGAGAGTGGAAACCTACAGATAGGAGTCTGTAAGCAACTGGGCTATACGCGATTCATGTAGTATTTTGGCAGATAATCTGGTCACATTCTGCCCCTTGCCTGGGACAAATTTCTTAGGTGGGGGAAGTGTCAAGGCAGCATTCACTTAGGTCTATGGCATAATTATTACTGATCACTCTTGTATAGATCTACAATGAAAAATTAACTAATATACTTAGTGGTTTCGTTTTTAATAGTTGTTTAGGGACAGATGACAAGGCTTTGGTATATTAAAGAAATTGCCATAATATCCTGTTAAATCACTAATATCTTGCATCCACTCCTACACTACAGGGTTAAAAAATTAATGTGATCTGAACCCCTAGGGAAAAGATTTTTTAAAATAAGTAAATGAAGCCAAGATCCTCTAAATCAACACGATCAAAACTCACATGAACACACAGGATTCCAGACAGCATGAACAGCTCTGCACCAGCCCTTTATATTATCTCTTTCAGTTTATTGTTTTTATGGGATTTCTTTTTTTGTGTGTAGATAATTTTTATTAAAAAATTATTTTCTCTATACAAGTAGTTTCTTTTTTTTATTATTGTTAAAAGAAAAATTTACATTTACTCCCCTTGTTCCCGGCCCTCCCGTTCCCCCACTACCCCACCACCCTCCCCCTGCTTCCTTAAGATGGGGCAGGATACCCTGCCCTATGGGAAGCCCAAGGCCCTGCCCCCTCCATCTCGGTCTAGGAAGATGTGCATCCATATAGAATAAGTTCCCAAAAAGCCAATACATGCAGAAGAGCTAGGTCCCGGTGCCATTATCATTGGTTTCTCAGTCAGTCCCCACTGGCAGTCACATTCATAGGGTCCAGTTAGGTCATATGCTCATTCAGTCCAGCTGGATTCTATGAGCTCCCAATAGATCGAGCACACTGTCTCTGTTGGTGGGCCAGTCCCTCACTGTCCTGACGTCCTTGCTCATCTTCTCCCTCCTTCTGCTCTTCCACTGGACCTTGGTAGCTCAGTCCCTTGTTCTGATGTGAATGTGGGTCTCTGGCTCTATCTCCATCCATCATGCGAAATTTCTATGGTGACGATTAAGATATTCAACAAAGTAACTATGGGGCAAGTTCAGTTCAGGCACCCACTCCTCTGCTGCTTAGGTACCTAGCTGGGAGATCCCTGTGAATACCTGGGTTCCCCTCTAGAGACAAGTCTCTTGCAAATCTTAGAATGACTCCTGTTAATGTAGATATCTTATTCCCTTCTCCAATATCCACCCTTCCTTGATCTCCACCCTCCCACAACCCCAGGCCCTCCCCGGTTCGGTTCTTCCTTTCTCCCTTCTACCCCCTCCCTTTCAGCTACTCCCTCCCCCAATCCCTACCTCCACCCCCACCCCCACTCCCTTGCTTCCAACTTTTGTTTGACAATCTTGTTCGCTTCCGACTTCCAGGAAAATCTATATATGTTTTTCCTTGGGTTCACCTTGCTATTATGGGATTTCTTAATGTGAGAACAAGTGAGTTTCTTTTTCTTGTGTCTTCTCTCAGGCTCTTTTCCTTTAGTTTGTTTTGTCCAATTCTATAGTGTTAGTTTTTAATTTATTTTTTATTTTATTTTTTAAAAAAGCTTTAAAAATTAGCAACAAATATCATAGAAGTCCTTTATTGAAAATAGATTAATAATATGAGATAATAATATTAAAACTAATATTATTGCCATATATTATTAATAATAATGTACTACATTATTAATATTTGACATAATTGAAAAGAAAATTTATAAATTGTAGAGTTGAAGTAATGGATCATATACAGAAGGAAAACAAGAATAAAACATTTGGACAAAGGTTGAAGACAGGTAAAAGTGTCCACAAATATATTTCACTGGAAGATAGGAACCTGAAAGTGATCCATCCAGAACCTGAAAGGGATCCATGTTTAGCTTTGGGAAGTGAGTTACTCTAGGCACAGTTTTGAAGTTGAAAATATTGGCAATACAAGGAAGGTCTTAAGTTTCCAGAGAGAAGATAAACAAGGCACAGAACATTGAGACAGGCTATCACTTGAAAGCACCACTGCAATGAGAGGCAGCTTGATCATTTCCTGGCCACCCAGACTTTTGAAATAACCACACAGAAACTGTATTAATTAAATCATTGCTTGGAACGTTAACTCTAGCTTCTTATTGGCTAACTCTTACGTATTAATTTAACCCATCTCCATTAATCTGTGTATCACCATGTGGATGTGACTCACCAGGTAAAGTTCTGGCGTCTGTCTCCGGTTGGTCTACATGACTTCTGTCTGACTCTGCCTTTTTTCTCCCAGCATTCAGTTTAGTTTTCCCCACCTAGCTCTGCTCTACCCTATCACAGGCCCAAAACAGCTATTTTATTAGCCAATGCTATTTATAGCATATAGAGGGGAATCCCACATCACACCACTGTTCCCACAGGACATCCAAAGCAAGCGTGTTACTGTGCTCAGAGCAAGTGACTGTAAGAAACTGTATCCTACTCTCTACTGTGAGCATGAACCTATCTTCTCTTATAGAAGAGGAAAAGTACATTGTAGAATAGGCTAGTACCACACACTGTCCACCTCTTTTCAGAGGAACTGAGGAAGATGCCTAGGACTTCTGGATGGTTCTATTTTGTTTTCTTTTGGAGTGGGTGTTTTGGGTTAGTTTGGTTTTTGGTTTTTTGAGACAGGCTTTCTCTGTGTAACAGCCCTAGCTGTCCTGGAACTAGCTCTTGTAGATCATGCTGGCCTTGAACTCTCAGAGATCTGCCTGCCTCTGCCTTCAGAGTGCTGGGATTAAAGGGGTATGCCACCACCTGGCATTGTAATAATGACAGAAGTGCCATAAGGTGAATCTCATGATCCACGGGTCTTCTGAGTGTTTGTGTTTCAGGATGTTCTCAACACTGTGCTTTGTCATTTGTACTGAAATGGTTTGTGTTCTTTTTGTTTGAAGCTCTCTTCAGAGCCTGTGCTGATGGAGGTGCCAACCGCTTATATGACCTCACCGAAGGAGAGAGAGAAAGGTATGTGCCAAGTCAGTGTCTGCACACCCCTCACTTTTGCTGCTCCTTAGTTTTACTCTTTTTATGGTTACTGATAGACTAGAAGATAGGAAATTGCCTCTATGAGAAGGGTTGAACTGCATAACCACAATTTTTATTTCTTTTGTTGAATGAAATTTCTGAGAGTTAGTATTATCTCTATTCTTCTATTTAAAATCCTATTCTATTACTTTAAAGCCTCATTAAGTCAAATTACCAAATATTGAAATTTGTGAGAACTTTTAAGATTGGCTAAAATAAAACCTCAAATGACTATTTATGTTGGTATTAAAACACTTTAAATGAATAAAAACTAGACTCCTAGAAAAGAAATATGTACTCTTCCGTAGAAGATGTGAAGTTTTATATTAGTGTTGAATAAATCTCAGTAGGACTTACTCTTTCTCAATTACTTCTGAATTACATACATTTATTTTTGGAGAGAGCTTATTTAATGATTTGGTTTTGCATTGTCTTGTTTTCCTGACTCTTGTCTGATGAAATATTATTTGATGAGAGAATATGTTTAATGGAAGCAGATTTTCAACTTAGGTCAGTTTTGAACATGTTTGTGTTCCAGCTAGTTTGGAAACACAAGATTCTGTGGTGTAAATGTGAGGATACCCTTTGTGGGTGCAGTTCAGTCATTCTCATGTGTTTGGAGCTGTACTGAAATGGTTGGCATTTGAGAAATCACCTACTCACTTCCAAAACAAGAATGAAAATATTACAGCATAACAGGCCCTGTGTGGGCATAAACGAATGTGCTTTGAAATCATGTATTTCTCTTTATGATATCAGAGTGTTTAACTTTAGTTTTCTGATACGAGAACTGCTGTATAGAGCAGCTGGTTGCTTTCTTTGGAGTAGTTGTGTTTTCTTTAAGATCAGATGCTATTTGCTAATGTGTGGAGACTAGATGCAATTTTCAAAAAAGGGCAAATAATAGTGACAACCTGGAAAGTTAAATTCTGTTTACTCATTGCTGCACAACTTTGCAACTTCCTCTAACAGTATACTCTAGTACCTGACATGGACAGTGTGTGAAAAACATTCCAAGTAGTTTTAGTATTTTGGCACATAGTTTGGAATAGGGAGTCATGTCACAGTGTTCAGGTTATAAGCTGAGTAGATTTTATCCCATGCCTGTAGCCTGGTTGCTATAAAGAGGTCAGGAGTTACACACTATTTCTCTGTTGGTAGGCACAGCTCAGGAACATATTAAAAGCAGGAGTTGGTAAGTCTTTAACTTATCACTTTCCACCTGTCTTTTAGTTATGAGACCCATCTAGAATGCTTATGAAAAATTACAGATGTCTTTATTAATTATTTTATTTTATTTAGACAGGCACTGATTGTTGTAAGTTATGGGGGAGAGGTACATGTTGTGTTCCCCAGCCGCCAGCCGCTGGCCCGCTCAGCCGCTGGTTGCTTGCTTATGCCCAAAATAACCACAGGAGAACTGTATTAATTAAAATACTGCCTTGCCCATTATCTCTAGCCTTTTCTTGGCTACCTCTCACATCTAAACTAACCCATTATAAAAGTCTGTATGTCACCACAAGGTGGTGATCTTACCGGACTGTTCTAAGATGCATCCATCTGCAAAGGGAGCCTCAGGCGACTGGCTCTGACCCAGTCTTCTTCCCAGCGTCCTCTTTTCTTTTCTCCGCCTATCTAAGTCCTACACTATCAAATGGCTCAGGCAGCTTTTTTATTTAACCAATCAAAGCACAGAAATAAAGACGGACCCTCCTACAACTGATAGCAAAGATAATAGAACACTTTTATTTATATTTAAAAGTAGATTAATAGTTTTATAAAACAAATTCCATTATTTTAACTTAATTTCAAAATAATCAAATCAAAGTATTCTTCATCACATTTATAAATAATCTTTTGCTTGTTTTGTTTTGCTGTTTCCATCCGTTGCTGGAGGAAGACTCCCAGATGACAACTGGAGTAGTTACCAATCTTATTGCAGAGATGGCAGTGTAGGTTACCTATCCACTATTTCTAGGAATCTTAGCTATAGCCACTTTTGTAGATTTGCAGGAGTTTCCCTTGCACCAGGTTTCTACCTTACTCCAGAATGCACCACCATTAAGGTGTCTCTTTCAATACTCTCCCCCTGCATCCACCTCCACAACCCCATCCATCATGTCCCCATCCTCAGTGACCCCCCCAATTCTACCCATGAGATCTCTTTTACTTCCCTTTTCCAGGGAAATACATGCATCCCCATCCCCGTTTGGGCTCTCCTTGTTACCTGGCCACTCTGCGTCTGTGGATTGTAGAATGGTTATCCTTTGCTTTACAGCTGCTATCCATTTATAAGTGAGTACATATCATATTTGTCTGAGTCTGGGTTACCTCACTCAGGATGCTTTTTTCCTAATTCCTTCCATTTGCTTGAAAATTTTATGATGTCATTGTTTTTTATAGCTGAGTAATACTCCATTTCATAAATGTACCACATTGTCTTTATTTATTCTTCGGTTGAGGAGCACCTAGGTTATTTCCAGGTTCTGTCTATTACAAATAATGCTGCTATGAACATAGTTGAACAAGTGTCCTTTTGGAATGATTGAGCATCCTTTGGGTACATGCCCAAGAGTGGTATTGTTGGGTCTTGAGATATTGATTCCCAATTTTTTGAGAAACCACCATCTTGCTTTCCAAAGTGACCATACAAGTTTGCACTCCCACCAGCAGTGGAAGAATATTCCCCTTACTCCACATCCTCTCCAGTATAAGCTGTCATTAGTGTTTTTTATCTTAGCCATTCTAACAATGTAAGATAGAATCTCAGAGTTCTTTTGGTTTTCATTTCCCTGATGAGTATGAATGTTGAACAGTTTTTTAATGTGTCTCGGCTATTTCAGATTATTTTGTTGAAAATAATCTGTGACCCATATTTTATTGGATAATTAGGATTTTGATGTCTAGTTTCTTGAGTTCTTTATATTTTGAAGATTAGTACTCTGTCAGATGTGGGTTGGTGAAGATCTTTTTCCATTCTATAGAATGCCATTTGAACTTGTTGGCAGTCCTTTGCCTTGCAGAAGGTTCTCAGTTTCAGGAGGTCCCATGTATTAGTTATTAATCTCAGTGTCTGTGCTACTGATATTCTATTCTGAGGTTGTCTCCTGTGCCAATCTGTTCAATGCTCTTTCTCACTTAGGATTCACATAGTAAAAATGGCAATATTACCAAAAACAATCTACAAATTCAGTGGAATCCCTACCAAAATTCCAACACAATTCTTTACAGACCTTAAAAGAAAAATACTAAATTTCATATGGAAAAGCAAAAAACGCAGGATAACTAAAACAATCCTGTATAATAAAGGAACTTGTGGAGATATCACCATTCCTGATTTCAAGCTCTACTATATATATATATATATATATATATATGCAGTATAGTATTGGCATAAAAGCAGGCACGTGGATCAATGAAATCAAATTTAAGTTTCTGAAAAAAATCCACACTCCTGTGGATACCTGATTTTTGACAAAGAATCCAAAATTACATAATGGAAAAAAGAGAGCAACTACAACAAATGATGCTGGCACAACTGGATATTAGGATGTAGAATTGTGCAAATAGATTCATATCTATCACCCTGCACAAACTAAATTCCCAGATCAAAGACCTCAAAATAAAATAAGATCTCCTATTATACTGAATATATATATATAATAATCTTTTAAACAAAAAATTGGTGTATAATGAATTTTTAAATAAATTAATATTTGAGTAGTTACTCCTTTTTAACATTCTATAAGAGTTAGAATGGTTTTGATTTTTATTTCAGACAAATCTCAAACTCATAACCAAGTAATAAATACACTTGTGTCAAAGAAAAATAATCTTTTTTTAATTTTATTTATTTTTTTGTGTTCTTTTTTTATTGTTAAAAGAAAAATTTACATTTACTCCCCTTGTTCCAGGCCCTCCCGCTCCCCCACTACCCCACCGCCCTCCCCCCCTGCTTCCTTAAGATGGGGCAGAATACCCTGCCCTATGGGAAGCCCAAGGCCCTCCCCCCTCCATCTCGGTCTAAGAAGATGTGCATCCATATAGAATAAGTTCCCAAAAAGCCAATACATGCAGAAGAGCTAGGTCCCGGTGCCATTATCATTGGCTTCTCAGTCAGTCCCCACTGGCAGTCACATTCATAGGGTCCTGTTAGGTCATATGCTCATTCAGTCTTGGTCCAGCTGGATTTGATGAGCTCCCAATAGATCGAGCACACTGTCTCTGTTGGTGGGCCAGTCCCTCACTGTCCTGACTTCCTTGCTCATCTTCTCCCTCCTTCTGAAAAATAATCTTTTAAACAAAAATTTGGTGTATAAGTTCTGCATCCCTATATAACTTTACTGTGAAAATAATTCTGACTTCATAGAATGAGATTGTTCCTTTCCTATGTTATGAAGCTCAGGCTGAGGGCATTTGGTCTTAGCTCTTCTTTAAAGCTATTACATCATTTGCAGTGAGTCCCATTTGGTCCTGACGTTCTTTTCCTAGTAGACTTTTTTATACTCCTTCATTCTTCTTAACTGTTATATGTGTGCTTTAGATGTTTATATCATGTTGATTTGATTTCTGCAAGCCATATATATCTAGGAATTTATCAGTGTATTCTACATATTTTAGGTATCTAGAATATAAGATTTCAAGATACCAACTGATGATGCACTCTTTTTCACTGGATTCTGTTGACTAACTTCCTTTTATTGCTCATTTGATTAACTTGGGCTATCTCCCTATTTCTTTGGCTGGTTGGTAAATGTCCAGTTTTTTGTTTTGTTTTGGTTTTTTTTTTTTTTTTTTGGTTTTTCGAGACAGGGTTTTTCTGTGGCTTTGGAGCCTGCACTGGAACTAGCTCTTGTAGACCAGGCTGGTCTCGAACTCACAGAGATCCGCCTGCCTCTGCCTCCTGAGTGCTGAGATTAAAGGCATGTGCCACCACCGCCTGGCTCCAGTTTTTTTTTTTTTTTAAAGAACCAACTTTTTGATGGATTCTACTTACTTTTATTTTAATTAATTTTAAAAATGAATTTGTACCCTAATATTTACTAGTTAATGCTTTGTAGTTTGGAAGATTATTGTTTTTCTTTAACACTGGAAAGAACCCATATAATCAATGAAATCCTTATCAAAATATGAATGGCATAAAATACAAAGCTAGTAAAATCTTTCCTACCTTTATATAGAAATATAGAGTGTAGTAAGGAAACCACTTGTTTGTTTCGCAGCTGCCCAGCAGGTCAGACCCAAAATAATCACACAGCAACGATATTATTTAAATCACTGTTTGGTCCATTAGCTCTAGCTTCTTATTGGCTAACTCTTATATCTTAATTTAACCCATATCTAGTAATCAATGTACCGCCAGGAGGTTGTGACTTACTGGAATAAAGTTCTGGTATCTCTGTCCTGAGGGGCTACATGGCTTCTCTCTGACTCCATCTCCTTTCTCCCAACATATCAGTTTAGTTTTTCACACCTACCTAAGTTCTGCCCTATCAACAGGACAATGCAGTTTCTTTATTCACCAATGGTATTCATAGCATACAGGGGGAATTCCACATCCTTAGATGCAATAAATAGCTAAAGCTACACAGGGCAGAAAAGGTAATGACAGAGATAGCAAGATAACCAATCTCAAATTGTATTCCAGATCCATAGTAACAAAAGCAACTTAGTGCCGACCTGAAAACAAAAATATAGACAAGTTAAATAAAAGAGAACACTGATCTAAATTCATGATAGTTACCTACCTTCTTGAAAAATTATTAAAGTATAATTTTAATATTTATATATTTATTTACTCATTAGTGTTTATTCACAGACTTGTGTGGGTCTCGGCTTGAGTGTGGAGGTCAGAGACACTTTATGTGAGTCAGTTATCTCTTTTTTCCATGTAGGTTTGGTGATATATATACAATAAGAAAATAACTGATGAGTCAGGACTCCTTTGACAAACATCTTTCTCCAAAAATATTTACATTATGATTCTAATAGTAGCAAAGTCACAGTTATGAAGCAGGAAATAAAAATCATTTTATGGTTGGGGTCACCACAACATAAGTATCTGTATTGAACAGTTGCAGCATAAGGAGGGGTGAGAACCACTAGGCTAGAGACACTGCTCAATGGTTAAGAACATTTGCTCTTCTTGGAAAGGACTCATATTTGTTTCCCAGCCCCTGTATGCATCAAGAGGCTCACAACACTCTATATCTCTAGTTTCAGGCAGTCTAGTGCTCTCTTGTCGCATCTGTGGGTACCAGGCACAGACAGGGTACACATATTAGCACAAGCAACCACACATATACATAAAAGTAAACTAATAGAAGAGAAAATATTCAATATAATAAATCAAGAGACATGATGAGATCATTGTAGTTCAGTGGGGTGTGTATATGGGTGCATATTTGTGTGTACCCTTGTGTGGCTGGGTGTTGAAGGAGACTTTCCTTTGTCTCCTGGGCAAAAGTCAAACTAATTATCTTAGGTCAAGGTTTCTTTTCAGATATTTATAATTTATCTTTTGATTTGTAGACAAACAACTGTTTTAAGCATCCCATGCACTTTTTCTCTCTGATTTTGCATGGGCCTTGTCTCCTGGCTTACTTTGTACACATTGGAGCTTTGTAGATTCTTTGGTGTGCTGGTTATTGGGAGGTATTATTAGATGGAGCCAGCATTTCTTGTAGTAGTGCTGTCTGTATGCCAGTGTTCCAGTGATGCTATGTGTGCATCTGGGCACCTCTCTCCTTCTAGCCTGCTGCGAATTGTCCCATTCTCTGTGATACTGCCTACAAATCACAATATCCCGTTCCTATTCTGTCTTGATTTAGAGTTGTAAGGAATCATGTCCTTTACTAGATTGTAAATTTCTAGTGATTTATTGCTCCTTACCTTTGCATAATGCTTTTTAATTATTTACTCTCTCATTTTGTCTTGTGATGATGTGCCTTCTACCCTTCACTACGTGGTGAACTGCTCGAAGTCGGTAATCACAGTTAATCATCTTTGCATGCCTCTAATATATAGTGTACTAATGAGCACCTGAAAATTTATTGAATTAATGATTTTCATTCGTACCTCAACAGAGATGTCATTAAGGCTAAGCTATTTTTCAATAAGGGACTTCTCACATATATTATCAGATATTTTAAGTGTTTTAATGCTGAAGAAATGTTTCATAGTCATATACATTTTAATTTTGCTATTGTATATAAACTATATATAATATAAATGCTTTATATCTAAAAATAACATTTATTATTGCTTAAATTACTTAGTTTATGTCTCACTTCTAACAGATTTGCTACATTATTCTGCATTCTAATTCCTGTCAAATGTATCTTGTTCTGAACCAGGTACTCACATTTGAATTCATTAATAGTTTGGGAGCAGCATACACTAAGAGCATCAGTGCTACTTGTATAGAAGATGTGTGTGTGTGTGTGGGTGTGTGTGTGTGTGATGACTTTGTGAGAGTTAGAGATTTTTAGACTCTTACAGAAGAGTCTAAGGAACAGCTATGAGTTAATGGTATATTGTCTAAGGGTATTTGAAGTGGTAAGGATCATTTTCATCTTTGTTTCTCAGAGTTAATGATACATACAGAAACCTGAATAGGAAGACTTTCTGGGTTAATTTTATGTAAACATTATTTTAGTTAGCTGATGCACATAGCAACAAATACTGTAATTTAAAAGACAAGCGTTTCAAAGATGCCACTGCGTTCATACAAAAGACTCGGTTTTGGACATAGTTCTCAGTGGTAGGACTAAAAGGTAAATAAAAACACTTTTTGGTCTTGTTTTCACTCACTCCCTTAATTTTGTTACCATTAAGATTTCAGGAGCAGAGAATATAACTCAGTAGTGAGGTTATATTTTAGAATGCATAAGGCCGACAAGGATTTTTCTGTCCTTGCAATTCTATCAGCAGATTGGCCACCCATTCCACAAGATGACTGTAGTAACTCCACTTGTCCCGATAAAATGCTCCCAGCTAAACCAGGATCAAAATACAATTGTAATAACTTGGATCTGGGATACAGCTTAATCAGTATAGAGGACCTTAGGTCAGTTCCTTAGTACACATATGGCAAACTGAGTTAGAGCATTAGATACCACATTCCACAAGTTATCCTTTAACCCTCACATGCACACCGTAGTATGGTCCTCAATACTCCAAACATATAAATGAACAGATGCCTAAAAATAAATAAATATGAAAATATGAGGGGCTGGAGAGGTGGCTCAGTGGTTAAGAGCACTGGCTGCTCTTCCAGAGGTCCTGAGTTCAATTCCCAGCAACCACATGGTGGCTCACAACCATCTGTAATGAGATCTGGTGCCCTTCTCTGGTGTGCGGGCAAACATGGAGGCAGAATGCTGTATACATAATATATAAATAAATGAATCTTTAAAAAAATATGAAGGAAGACGCTAGACAGACATCTGACCTCCGCATGCATGTATTTGTATGTGCACACACACCTGTGCACATGGACACAAACATATGCAGAGCATACCCACAAAAAATAACCAATATGTAAGTAAACGAGTACCCATGGAGGCCATTTCCTAAAACAGCTTCTAAAGCATCTAATAACATAACTATCTCAAGCATCTATCTGGTAACACGTCCTCCTTATGCCCTCAGAGAAACTAGTAATGTGTCATGAGTAATCCAACCACTTTTCCATCTGCTTATTTCATGACATGTAGCAGGTGCTGCAGGTTATGCATTGGATTCAATCTGATTGTGCTGCTACACTAGTATAACAAACATATTGGGGTACTTGCGGTACTTGGGCAGTAATTTCTTATGCTGTGGGTTTCAGGAACATATCACTGTCTGTGGGTATTTAGAAAATTTGATGAGCCATATTACATTTACTAATTATAAAATAGTGCATAAGCCAAGAAGATCCACAATGTCCCTTCAATGGTACAGTATAATGAGCCACAGGATAGCTGATGACAATTCAGGGGACAACCGCACTTGTGTTGTGGGATATTTGTACAATGTGTGAAAATTGCTGTAATAAAAAGCTGAATGACCAATAGCTAGGCAGGAGGTAAAGGTGGGACTTCCGGGCAGAGAGAGAACTCTAGGAAAAAGAAGGTGGAATTGCCAGCCAGACTCAGAGGAAGCAGCATGGGAAGTATGGAGGGATGAGAAAGCGAGCCACGTGAAAGATTGTAGTTTAAAATAAATGGGTTAATTTGTTATAAAGCTAGTGGGACAAGCCTAAGCCAAGGCCAAGTTTTCATAATTAATAATAAGTCTTCGTGTCGTTATTTGTGAGCTGGTAGGCCAAAGAAAAATCCAACTACACCCTTGCATCAAGGACTGTTATGCACATCCTTGTACTACAGATAGAATGATCATAAACACTTTTCAAATCATGGCTGGAGTGAAGGATGTAGTGTTTGACCCTTAATTTCTTTGTATTATTATTTAGCATTTGTTGAGTGTAATTTTATATGATAAAGTTGGTTGTAAACTTCCAGTTCAGTTGTCTTTGAAGTTCTATGCAGTTTCGTACCCACCACCATAATCAAGAGTGAAACATGTTTATTATCCTTTATTTACTATTTATATATAATAGCTTTATTATATACTATTTATTATATATTATGTATGCATTTTATCCTTTTGTGATTGACCCCTAGCCTTCTCACCCTTCTAGACTGTCATATAAAAAAACCTCTTATGCCTTATGGTTCTTTGGGTCAGACTTCTCTTTCTCCTACAAAATGCTTGTGAGTTTCCCTCATAATGTGTATCAGTAGCTTGCTGTTTTGGCTGGAATGTATAAATATGTTCATCTGTGCATTCAGCACAATTAACACATCTGTGTTGGTTCAATTTTTTCAACTTCACACAAGCTAGGTTCATCTGGGAAGAGGGAACTTTAATTGAGGAAATGCCTCAATAAGACTGTCCTGTAGGTAGTTCTGTGGTCATATTTCTTTGATTTAAGAATATGTCATTTTGGTTTGCGTTACCACTGTATATAAGACAGCAGGCTGAGCAGGCCATGGAGAGCAAGCCAGTAAACAGCACTCTATGGCCTCTGCACTAGTTCTTGCCTCCAGCCTCTTGGCCTTGAGTTTCTGCCTTGGCTCTCCTCACTTCCAGACTGTGATCCAGCCCTGTAAACCAAACCAACTCTTTTCTCTCTGAGCTGCTCTTGGTGATGGTGTTCATCACAGCAACAGAAACCAAACAATAAAACACCCTATTCCTGAATTTGCCTTTTAGTTAGCACCTGCCCCTGCTTCTCCATGGTTTTCTCTGGGAAATTCATTAGTCATTTTAATTAGAATTGATGAAATTCCTTGAAATTGTCAACACTGAGGGTTATATAACTGATTGAAATGACTCACATAAAGTCTGCGCATATGCTGTTTCAGTAATAATTTTGCAAAAGCTAGGTCCCTCCTGGTTACATGTTTTTAATAAGATAAGACAATACATACACATTTTGTGGAATAAATTGGTGTCAAGTATCTGAGCATGAATTGTAATGTCGATTAACTTTACTATTTGAAATAGTTCCTTTCACCTCCCTGTAACAACTTTCCTCAGGGGTAAGATTTATTTTGACTATTTTCAAGTACTTTAGGCACAGTCAGAAAATAAAGTTTTCATTATGCTTTAGCATACGTGGGAAGGAGACCTGCACAGGCCTTGCCTTGGGAAAAGCAAGTGTTTGGTTTCACTTAATTCTTACACAGTGTCCTGAGCAGTGATTGGCCCGTTGCTGCTGTAAGTTTCTATTTAAAAAGTATTTCTGCAGTCAAATCACTGAGCTCTGTAAGCAGGCCAACACTATTGGATCTTTGAATCAAAATGACGGAAGAGAGAAATGATTAGTGCATTTAAAAGAGAATTTACAACAGAAATCTTGGTATTAGAGAGCCTTCCTTACACAACAGACTGTGAGGGGATATTTATCTTGAATTATTGATTAGATTAGTTTGGTAATAATTTTACTCTGTTGGTTATCAAACACTGTAAATCATAGATCTCAAAGTTATCCGTGCATGGCTGTGAATCATTTCGGGGTACTGGGAGAGGGACAGGTATGTATGCAAACAGCCATGTTTGTCAGATCACGCCTGAATGCAGAATAAATTCTTAGAGTGAGATCACTTTTAGCAGCTGCAGGAAGTCAGTTTACAACTAAATTTAATCAGAGCTATTGTTCTTTATGGCTATTCTATTTCATAAAGTATGTTCCTGACAGAACCTTTTTCCCTCCTGCTCTGTAGATGTAAACCTCAGAAATAAATTACCTTCTGGTGATTGTTCAAGAAAACTTGGCATCATTTGTCAAAAGTTTGGAGCAACATGTGGCTCTTTTAATGAACTCCATCCTTAGCGAGATATCCCAAACCCAAAAAGATGAGTATGGTATGTACTCACTCATTAGTGGACCCTAGCCAT
>JAQHUG010000457.1:1136409-1174439 GCA_028555095.1 Dicrostonyx torquatus | reverse complement strand
TTTTTTCTTTTTTAAAAAAGATTCATTTTGTTATTTTTAATTGTGTAGGTGGATATGTCATGTAAGTACAGATACCCGAGGAGGACAGAGGCATCTGATCCCCTATAGCTGAAGTATAGCTGACTGTGATACAGATGACATGGGTACAAGTAATTGAACCTGGTTCCTCTGGAAGACCAACAAATGCTATTGACTGCTGAGCCACCTTTTCTAAATTACTTTTGTATGAGTCAAAATATAGTATCTAATTGTTTAGCTTTTCATACATGCTTATATAGATGCAATTACATGCATGCTTTCAATCACTCATTTATATTCTTACAGTGTGATTTTGTGTTTATTAAAATTGAAGGTTTGTATTGATGGATGGAGATCCAGCAAAATGTTCCTAATTCTAGGGTGGATGTCATTCTGTTTACCAAACCATCATCATAGGATTGAAATTTGAGTTGATGCCCAACTTGCAACCAAACCAGTAATGATGTTTCTTTTCCTAGGAAACAGAAAATTGACAGAATTTAATTTACTCAAGGGCTCATTATAAATTTTATGGGGAAATATCCAAATGGCAGTTTTACAGCCTTGAGATACTACCTCAATCCAGGGTAGCAATCCTGGGATCTCTTTGAGCTGCTCACTTTATAAACTCCAGTTTTATCTCAGTAGCAAGGAAGGTCAAGAAACTGCTGTAAAATATCTCTCAGCAGGGATATCCAAAGTCAAACAGAAAAGAGGAGCTGGAGAGATGGCTCAACAGTTATACTCTTTCAGAGGACCAAAGTTAAGTTCCTAATGTCTACATAACATTTCACAACTTCCTGTAACTCCAGTTCTAAAGGGTGCAACACTATCTTCTGTTCTCACAGGCACTGCATTCATGAGGTGTACATACATGCGTGCAAGCAACACACTCATACCAATAAAATAAAAATAAGTAAATCTTTTTTCTTAAGTAAAGCAGAGCATTCATTACAATAAAAATAAAATCATTTGTGGCCATGTAATATGCTCCCAAATGCCATGAGAGGAAGAACTGCAAAGGTAAGAGAAGTAAGTTCCAAGGCTCTGTGGCACACCACAGTAGCCAGATTATGGCAATTTATTATAAATCTCAAAAGAACTTGAATACAGAACTTCAAATAGATGTCAATTCTCCAGTCTTTGCATTCAGTATATTGAATTCTACACTCTATAAATATTTGCAAATATTATGTGCTGGTTAAGCAAACTATTCTACACCCTCTTTTGTAGACTTGCATTTGCATTTGTGGATTGAAATTATTAGTGCTTTTTGTGAACTACAGGGAGGTAGCATTGATTCACTCTGTAACAGGACTTAGCTCCATGAGCACATCACATTTCCTTAGTTTCTGATAGATGTCATGTGGGGTTCTTTACCTCAGGGATGATGTAGGCACTATATCAGGTCCACATTTTAAGAAATAATCAAATCCTTGTGTCATCTTAATAATAATTGTTCATCTACTCTCTTATCTTAAAAACACTGTGTTGCTTCTGCAAATCAAGGGATGGGATTTTTTTAACAGAACACTATTTCTAAATCCCATCTCTTCTTTTTTTATACTTTTTTATTGATCCAAATCCTTCCATATCCATTCTCTATTCTTGTACTCTCCACACTAACAAAAGCTAAAACAAAACAAAACCATCTCACATTCATCATCATGGAAGCTGCAGTGTGCCATGGTGTGTCATACAGTATATCCATTTGTCCAAACATTAATGCAGGTGTTCATTGCAGTGGGTCATTGGTCTAGATGGAGGCCTCTGGCTTCTACTACACCATCACTACTGGACCCTCACAGAGACTCCTCTAGGATATCCTGCTATTGCCCTAGAAATCCTATCGCTTTGGTTCTGCAGGATTGGCCCCATCACATATGCCAGAAGCTCATAGGTGAGGAAGATTTTGGAGTTGGCCAGCTCTGATCCCTAGGTCTGGGCCTCAGTAGTAGCTGAATTGGTCAACCCACCAAACCAGCTCTTCCATATCCATGCCATGGAGGCCAGCTCTTCCACACTGCCTAGGTGAGGGGTAGGACCAGCTCTCCCAAGCCCACATCACCATTGGAACCACCATATAGCCAGTGAGGGGTGGGGTCAATTGAGCATAACACTCAGTCATCAACCCAAACCATGGACATCCTCATGCCCTTTGGTGGTAACATGGGTCGCTGAATTCAACACAGATCCCTGCTGCAGTGGAACCATGGACCCAGACATGGTCCTCAGTGGCAGCAAAGGCTTGGGCATCACATGCTCTCAGGTAACAGCATAGGCCTCTCAGATCATGCTGCTCCTCACCCTGTCTCCAGTTCCAGCTCTCTTTATAGTACATAAACCACTCTGTCTTCTTTCTCTTCTGTCTCTCAACCATATACTTGCTCCATGTAGTAGTTCCCACCCCAGCTTGCCAGCAGCAGACCTTCAGCCTTAGCCCCCCCATCTCTTTTTTTGTTCAACTGTCCTATAGTATAAACTTTTCTTTCAGAACTCAGCTCCAGTGTGTCTCTCGAGAAGACTTTCCTGATAACTAACTACCTATGTCAATAGATCTAAATTAGGAAAACTTCCCTAATTATCCTTCACCAGGATACCTCATAAGGTTGAACTTCCTTTGCCATGATGCCTCATCAGGTTGAAATTGCCCATGCTGCTTTACTTCACTGGACAGTTTCATTGTTTAATTTATCTTTGAAAATTATCTTAGCAGCCAGCAACAAATGATAGAAATAGAGATTAGCTATCTGATGCCAAAGGGTCAGCACTGACCACATGCATACAAGGAACATTATATAGACTGAGCTGGTTACATATGCATATGTGTGTGTGTAACAGTTAATGAAAAGGCTATGGATTTGAAAGAGCAAGGCGAGATATATAAGAGGTTTGGAAGGAGGAAAGTGAAATGATATATTATAACCTCAAACAATAACAGAAATGCCTTGTAAAAGATTCAGGAAATGAAATAATGTAACCCCCAAATTAAAAGAAATACTAAGACAATAGATTCTTAGCATGAATTTGAACAGTAAGGTTGAAGGAAAGAAGCTGTCTCTGGAGAAAATATAGCTTACACTTGAATACATGGGTGTACACTTTTTAAGAGATTCCCATGTGTCTTAGCAGTGGCTATTTTCAACATTTTGATGTCTCAACTTATAACCTAAAAAGATGCTAAGAAGTATTTATGTCTTTTTCCCTCTTTCTGGGAAGTGCAATGACAGGGTTCCAAAAGTGCCTTGAACAGTGCTGTTATCTGATAAGATGAAGCTATGGGCCCTAAGGTTACACAATGAAATTAAGACTCGGCTGTGACTGAATAGGGTTTGTGTGAGATTCATAGGAAACTGAGGGTTTCTGGCTGAGAAAAGAGAAAGGCCAAGAATGATGCATTGCTATTTTAAATTTCTTGTCTGAAATATCTCTCTATAAAAGGAATCTTGTCAACCTCCAAAGTAAATTTCATTAATTGTGCCTAAATTCTTAACTCTCAACTGGAGAGGGGCTCCAGGAGAGGCTATTTTTTAATTCCAGTATCTCCATAAATTTTTCTTTATGGGGCGATTGGAGAATAGATATAGAAAACACATGGGTTTAGAGTAAGCTAGATGGCAAACACACAGCTGTGCTTGTATTATAAGAACAGGAAATTTCGGCCTTGCACTGATGGGAGCTGGCACTGGGAACTATGCTTGAATTCCGTCTGCCTGTCCTTCTTGTGGTCAGTGGAGCTGAGGTTCTAAGGGTATATCTGCCTGTGTCCTTGTTTCTAGTATTGCAGGGTATTTGGGGAGTTTTGTTTTGTCTTCTTTTGGGCAGAGCTGTGTAACTTCCTTTTATACCTAGGGCATGTAAGTTTCTAAGTACATCAAGAAGGTCAGGCAAATCAAACATAGAAACCCACAACTGGACAGTATATAGAGAGTGAGAGACTTTGGAACACTCAATCCTAAGTGGAACGTCTTCATTAAACCCCTCTCCTCAGGGTTCCTGGAGCTATGGAGCAAAGTAGGTAGAAAGAATTTAAGAACCAAAGCGGATGGATGGTACGAAGGTACCAGTGCCTTCCAGACACAGTAAGATATTTGCACATATGAACTCACAGACACTGACAACATTCACAGGGCCTGCATAGGTTCAAGTCAGCTTGAGTTCCAGTGCTAAAAGGAAAAGTGGGCATCAGTTTCCATCCGTAACCAAAAAGGTATCTCCAATTGACAACCATTTGCAAAGGAAAACTTAGTTTTCTCCAATGAGATCTTAGTGGGTGTGTAAATCTTGAAACAAAAACTCTTATCTTAAAGAGAGTAAAAGATAGTTTATGTTAAAGCCATTGTGAGTGACCACAGCCCAGGAAGACAGATTTATGTTACTCCAAATTCCATGTTCCAATGAGGAAGCAGATTCAAAGAGGTTTTATAGTTTTACAGAACAGAAAAAGTCATGAATCAAAGCAAATTTAAATTGCATTGGTGGGTACGTTGAGATGGGGGAAGCTTTCCTATAGGTTCAAGATGCTATCTGATGTCATTCTTAGCTTTTGGATTGGTAAAAGTGAGTTGCCTGCTAAGTCAATGGATTCTAAAAGGTTTTAAAAGTTGTCACAAGATGTTAGTTAGTTCTGACACAGAGAAGGGCAAGGAATGGTGTTCCAGAGAGTCAGAACTTAGCACAAGATAAGGTAGTTAGCCTATGGACCTGCAACATTCCAGTCTCTCCACAGTATCAGCCAGTGGACCTCTGCAGTCACAGCTTCCTTTTATGAGTTTTCATTCACAGCCAGGCAGTGGTGGCACACACCTTTAATCCCTGCACTCGGGAGGCAGAGGCAGGCGGATCTCTGTGAGTAGCCTGGTCTATAAGAACTAGTTCCAGGACCAGCACCAAAGCTACACAGAAAATCCCTGTCTCAAAAAATCAAAAGAGTTTTCATTCACATGAACCACACTGAAATGTAGGCCCCAGGCCCAGTAGTAGATAGCCAATATAAAATAAAATCAATGATGGTATTGTATGTGTGTGTGTGTGTGTGTGTGTGTGTGTCTCCTCCAGGTTCTCAATATTAAATCTTAAGACAGCTTATGGCCTTTATTATTCTTCCTTCCCCCTCCATATTCACTTCTCCAACTTAATAGTGTCTTACTGTGATATGGAAGAATTCTCTGGTTAGGGTTTTTTTTTTAAAAAAAAAACTCATATTTTTCTGTATTTTATATCTTGCATTTGAATAACTTTAAATTTTTATTTTATAATTAGCATACTAGTTTATTAAATACCATATGGCATTTTAAAACAAAGTGTTTTAGTAGATTCTCTTGCCCTTTCATCCCTAACGCACTGGTACTCTCCTGATCTGGCTTTTGTAACCTCTCCCAGAATCCTTTTTCTCTTTCATTTCACGTGTGTGTATACATGTACATTAGATAGGAGAGGATCTAAATATGAGAGAAGACATGTGCTTCTGTATCCATGCTTAATATTATACTTTCTATATTCATCCTTTTTATTTTTTCAAACTTCTTTTAATGTTACCATTCTGTGATATTAATCTTAATTGTAAGCCTAATGGGATTTAGAGTCACCATGGAAGTTACATCTCTAGGCTTGTCTGTGAGGAGTTATCTAGATTAGGTTAATTGTAGAAAGAAAAAACAAAAGATCTGTGTTAAATGTAATTAGTACCATCCTATGTGCTGGATTCTCATACTGAATGAAAGAAGGAAGCAAACTATGCAAGGACATTAATTGTTTTCTGTTTCTTTACTATATATACAGTATACCCAGTTCTCTCAATCTCTGGCTACCATGAGTTCCTCACTTTGATGGACTATGCCGTTGAACTTTGAGTTAAATTAAACCCTTCCTTCCAGAAGTTGCTTTTGTCAAGTATTTTGTTATAGGAACAAGTAACTAATGCATATAGAAAATGATGGATTTCATCATGGAATCTTCATACATATGTATCATTGCCTTGTTTGCATTCATTCCCCTCCAAAACTGCCCTCCTTCTTTCCATTGATTTCCTTTCTTCTTTCATCAAGTTGTCCTATTTCTTCCTTGTTATTTCATGTGTTCCACTACTCTCTATCCCCACCTCTCTTAAGATCCCTTACTACCCTGTCGTGATCCTTATGCTATTTTGGGGATGCACAAACATGTAAATATATACATAATTTTAAATTTATGTTCTATATATAAGAGAAAACATGGCATTTGCTTTCCTGCATCTGGCTGGTTGCACTCTTATAATTCTCATTTTCTTCTACTTTTATGAAATGTCATCTTTTTATTTTCTTTATGGCTGCTCAGAATTCCATTGTACAAATTCAGCATATGTTCCTTATCTTTTCATCGCTGATAGGCATCAAAGCTGGTTCTGTTAACAGGGTATTTTGAGTACAAAATGAATATGCAGGTCTATCTCTGTGAGACTCTGCATTGAGTCCCTTAAGTGTATAACTGAATGTAGCTGGATCATATGGTGGTTGTAATTTCAGTTCTACAGAAATAACCTCCATACTGTTTCCATAGTGCTATGCAAGTAATAAGTTGAATAGCTAGATCTTAAGAAATACAAATGTGCAATAAATAACTAAGAAGTAGTTTAGCATCTTTGCCATGAAGGAAATGCAAATTCAAATTGCTTTCAAGTTCTATCTGACCCCAATCAGAATGGCTATGATCAAGAAAGCAAATGACAACAAATGGTGGAAAGATATGCGGAAAAGAAACCCTTCTTCAGTGCTGGCAGGCTTTATTTGGTTTTAATGATAGTGAAAGAGAATGAAGTGGCCACCTAGCATGCACATAAGTAATAAAAATAATATAAGTAATAAAAATAACTGTCCTGCCTTCTGAGAAAACCTTCACAGTTTGAAAAATATGTGGAAAGGACAATGACCTTAATGGGTGGGCATAGGTGGACACAAAGTTGAAGGAGAAGGGATGATGGGCCTACGAAGAGTTGGGGGAAGTAGGAGTGTATGGTGCAAACATGTTGTATGGAATTCTCATAGAATTATTTTAAAAGTATAATAGCTGTGCAATTCTCCTTTGATTTTACAGAAGTGTATTGAAGTGTAAGAAGCTTTTCTTACCTGAACACCTGACACATAACCTCTAGTCACTGGTACTCTGTTAAAAAAAAAACAAAAAACTATAAAACAACTTTTGATTTAAATTCTTTTTCTCTTAATGAAATATACTAAGACAAATTTATGTGCTATGAATAATATAAATTTATTTTACTCAGCCTAGATCTTGTATGAATTAAGAGAATACAAATATTTCTATCTTACATTATAATTTTTTATGAGTATGGATGTTTTGCCTGAAGATATGTTTGTGCATCATATGTGTGCCTAGTGTCCTCAGAGGCCAGAAGAGGGTATTAGATCTCCAGGAATTATAGATGGTTATGAGTTGCCATTTGGGTGCTAGGAATAGAACCCAGGTCTTCTGTAAAAGTACCAAGTGCTTTTAACTGCTGAGCCATCACTCTAGCTTCTATTTTATTTTATTTTATTTTCCTTTCCTTTTTTTTTTTTTTTTTTTTGAGATGGGGTTTCTCTGTGTAGCCCTGGCTGTCCTGGAATTAGCTTTGTTTCCAGGCTGGCCTTGAACTCACAGAGATCCAGAGATCCGCCTGCCACTGCCTCTTAAGTGCTGAAATTAAATGCCCAGCTCTATTTTCTATTTTTGAATGTAGAAATATTTCGTGAGTATAAGGGTTTAATAATACAGTGAGAAATTTCTAAAAGAAAATTTTAGGATAAAATCCATAGATTTTGAAATTTTCATTTAAAAAAAGAAAGTCAGTCTTATAGACAGAAAGAACAGAAGGAGGGAGAAAAGCCATTTCTGACTTCTGGCATAAGTACTAAAAGTGCAGCGAAGCTTGGCAGCTCCACTGCAATTTTCTTTGTGTGATCATCATTCTTTTACTTCATGTGAAATCCACTTATTTATCACCATGGCCTCTAGTGTGTATTCAATTTCTTCCTGCTTGGCTGTACATTAGTTGGTTATTAGTGACTGGAGAGCAGTTCTCTCCGTTAGGAACAAGAAAAACAACGACAGTTTCTGTCATCTTAGCATTTTATCAGTCACTGAAGAGAACATTCTTGCATAATACAGTGGTCTGATGATTCCTGTTAGCAGTAATCAAGCTTTCAGAGAGAGTTCTTCCTGTGGCATTAGCACTCCAAAGCTTTCCTCCTTTGCTAGGAAGTGGAGGGGAGGTTCCTTATGCTAATCCCATGATGCTTTGCTTAGGAAATAGTCAAGTTAGCAAGGAGTAGCAAAGGTAACCAAGCCAAGTCACATGACCAAAGACTTAACTAGAATGTTCTTGTTTATCTGTTGACAGATGAAAGTATGCCTAATAATTTTAATATACTCATTAAGAAAAAGAATACAAAGATAAGTTGGTTTATAGGGAACATATCCATGACGTGGGAGTCCCCTCTGTGTGCTGTGATTACCATCAATGAATAAAGAAACTGCGCTGGACCTATAGCAAAGCAGAGCTTAGGTAGACAAGGAAAGCTAGGCTAAATGCTGGGAGAAAGAAGGATGGAGTCAGAGAGACACCATGGAGCTGCTGCTGGAGATAGATGTGCTGAAACTTTGCTGGTAGGCCATAACCTCATGGTGATATACAGATTAATAGAAATGGGTTAAGTTAATATAAGAGCCAATAAGATGCTAGAGCTAATGGGCCAAGCAGTGATTTTAAATAATACAGTTTGTGTGTGATTATTTCAGGGCTGAGCAGCCAAGAACTAATAAGCAGCTCACTCCCTCCAACATATCTGTATTCCTTACCATTCAGCTTTGTTACACTATGTGTTTCATTGTCTGTGATACTTGCGGTTGAACGTAAGGCATTATTCGTGTTAGGTAAGTGTTCCAGTCCTGAGCTTCATACCCAGCCTTTTTCCTGTTTTTGAGACAGGTCTTTGTCTCTTGTTTTGTCTTTCCCTGCCCGGGCTGTCCTCACTGTTCAGCCCAGGCAGGTCTTCAACATGGACTCTCAGCGTCCGAGGAGAGAAGCTGGAATTAAGATGTGCTGACCTTGCTTGTCCTTGTGCTTATTTTCCTTTTTTGAGACTTATTCTTCTTCATCCCTTTACCTCCGCCATTTATGGAAATAATAAAAGATTATTACAATGCATTTGAGGAATACACAAAAATACAGGAATTTAATAACAAATAATTTAAATAATAAAGCCTGAAATCACATTTGTATAAATAGCCACCATTATTTCTTCTATGAAGATGTTTTTTAATTTGTAACTTACATTTCTGCATGATTGAATATATATACTTATGTATACTAAAAAGAATTTTATGAATATGTTCTTTTGTATAATACCTGCTTAATATTATAAACACACATATGTATACAGTTTTGACTTGATAATTTCAGAAATGTAAATAATTCATAGTGCTTTATAAATAAAACTTGATGAATAAAACTTGGTAGGGTTTTTAAATATAACTGAGCTTCTGGAAGTTGGAATAATTTCTTGGGTCTAAAAACTCAAATTGTGAGATAAAAATAATTTGAATTCAGTTTGACGATTTTCTCACCAGAACATCTATCCTCTTTATTTTTTTTAACTTAGCAAATTTTATCATTTTTATCCTAATGGTGCAGCAGTTTGTGGTAATTGTACTGAGACATGAAGTATCAATATATAGGCTTTGGGAAGAGAATAATGACCAACAAGCAGAGAGATGTATTACTATATAAATAGTTAGGACCTGCTCACTACCTATTGAAGGAACTTATTCTTGTCAATGACATATGGAATCTTCCAGAAAGCTGAAATGCCTAGACATTTTTCTATGAGACTGAGTCTTCCCCGTGCTTTCCTTAAGTGGCAAACATCCCCAGAAGAAGCTTACCATATAAGTAACTGTACTATTTGGTGAACTCTTGCTAACATAAATTAAATACTTTTATTTCTTTATTTTTAAATTTTCCTTTATTTTTTGAAAATTTTATATTTGTATACAGTGTACCTTGATCATACCTGCCTCTCATTCCCCTTTAGCTTCTCCTAAAAGCCTCTCCATACCATTTATGGCCCAACTTCCTGTTTTTCTTTTATACTTTCTTAGTTATGTTTTTAGCCTACAAAGTCCAGTTAGTGCCTATGGTCATGGGCTCATCCTTTGTGGCGTGGATAATGTATCAGTGGTACCCCCACAGAAGCTATCAGCTGCAAACAGAGCCTCTGCTGGGCATGGGGTCCTCAGGAGCCCCTTCTGCCTCCTTGCTGGAATTAACTGGCATGATTTTGGGATTGTGGTATGTAGGTAATCACAGCTCTTGTGAGCTCAAGTTTGCAATAGCCAGGTCCTGTCCATAATATTACTTTTCCCAGCACTCCTCCGCGTCTCCTGGCACTTACATTTTTCCTGTTCTCTTTTTTGCAGTGTTCTCTGATCCTTGCAGGGAGCAGGAGTTGACATATATATACCATCTCTGGGTGAGCACAAAGTTGCTTATTCTCAGCATTTTGAACAGTAATACATGTCTGCACTAACCACTACCGACTTCAGTAATAAGCCTTTTGACCATGATAGGGAGCTCCAGACATCTATGAATATAAACATAAATATTTACAAAGAAGTTTGACATCAATGGCACTTACAGAAATAACTTCATCCAGGCAGGATGATGGCACATACCTTTAATCCCAGCTCTTGGGAGGCAGAGGAAGGTGGATCTATGAGTTCCAGGCCACTCAAGTCTAAGTGATTTCCAGAACAGCTTGAGCTACAAAGAGAAACCCTGTCTTGATAAAACAAACAAACAAACAAAAACTTCAAGTGTTTTTCCTTTGGGGCTTATTATTTCCTACCATTTTATTTTAAATAAGGTTTTCAATACCAGGCATAGAATCTCTCCTGTAGAACAAACCTCAAATTCAATCAAAACAGTAGTTGGTCACTTCATAAATAGTTGTGCCACTATTACACCCAGTTCACATCTTGCCTGGCAGTTCAGTATTGTTTTGTTCAGCTCTGGATAAAACCATTGATATCTTTTCTCCTGCAGAAACCACCATAACACTTTCTAATACTCTGACAACTGACTTGCAGGCAAATTTTTCTAGTCAGCTCGAGATTGTTTCTTTGTGTTCTGCCACCAAATTCTGTGGGTATTTTCTGCCATGGGTTTTTATTATGTATCGTGTAGGATATTATATACCATTGTTATTTTAGCATACTTTGGATTGTGTAACAATCAAATATGGCTGGCAGTGTGATGTGGAGCAATATTCCTGACCTCACGGACCTTTCCTAGATATATGGAGAAAATAAGTTAAATAACTAAAATTTAAAGTAGCTCACCCTCCTTGTCTTTGGATGTATTCTTTGAGCTGGAAGCTCTCTGAA
This sequence comes from Dicrostonyx torquatus, assembly GCA_028555095.1. NCBI lineage: Eukaryota > Metazoa > Chordata > Mammalia > Rodentia > Cricetidae > Dicrostonyx > Dicrostonyx torquatus. Next base: position 1,163,003 of record JAQHUG010000457.1, on the reverse strand, counting down.
CTGCTTTCTTTATTTAGAGTTTTCTGTCAGCATTTTATTGCATAGATGTCTTGGTTAGTTTTTATCATCAACTTGACATGGCCTAAACTCGCCTGCTTAGAGGGATCCTCACATAAAGAACTGTCTTTCTCAGGTTGGCCCATTGTCAGTATGACAGCTCTGAGGGGAACCGTTTCCTCGATGCATGTGTCACAGCTCTGAGACAAAAGGCTCCCAATGCACGTGTTACAGCTCTGAAGGGAAAGGAGCCGAGGAATACCACAACGTCACAATGCACAACAAATGTCACACAAGAGATGTATTAGGAAAGACACAAAAGTGTGACTGCCTCAGCTCAGGTGACAAGCAGCAGGAAAGTAGGCCAGATAAGGGCTACTTATATATAGGATTTCTTGGGGGCTGAGTTTTCCAGGGTGGGGATTGGTAGGATTTCGAGCTCAGGCATTGGTGAATTTTCAAAACCCAGACTTGAGCTCTGAATTTTCACTATACCTCTGTGATATTAGTTTAACTGATGACTGATGTGAGAGGGCCCAACCCACTGTGGGTAGCACTACCCTAAGTAGGGGGTCCTCAACAGTACAGTAAAGTGAATAGGGCCTGATCTAGTGAGCAAGCAAGTAAGCATCCTCCTCCATGGTTCCCACTGAGCTTTCTTGATTGTGAATTCCTTGGCCAGTGGTAATGTTACATGGAATACAAATCAGTCCTGCCTTCAGGTTCCTTCCTTGAATTCCTCCATAATGGACTGTAGCCTGTAAGATGAAATAAATTCTTGGCTCCTCTGTGTTGCCTTTGAATAGAATGTTGTATCATAGCAACAAGAGGAAACTAGGACAATAGGCATGATTAGTGAAGCCATTGTCTGTTGCTGATTAACTTAGTCTACTTCTCTGCACCCTGCCTTTGAGCTGGCAGGGAGTATTAACCTTTTAATTATGTTCATGTCTCTTTGGTGGTGACCACCTTCCAACCTGAGGCTGACCTTAGGGACCCCAGTCACCAGTCGTCTCATCAGGAAAATTATATTTCAAGAGATTCCCAGGGTCTTAGACACCCTTCTTTCTGAAGATTGAAGCAAAAAACAAGTCTGTGTTGCTTATTACATCACAATTTGGTGAGAGTTAGTAAGCACTAATCCTCCAACTTCCAGGAAGCTTGCCCAAGTTGTTCTCAGGGCTAGAGAGAGAGGTGCAGAGGTAAAGGGAAGCTCACACCTGCACATGAGGCCTCCGCACTTCATGCCTCTCATGCCACTGCTGCTGCCTTCTGTTCTCAGAGCTACACGATGAAATAAATCATTTGCATGGTTCAGAAATAGGCTGCTATAGCATCCTTTGAGAAAAATAATGTGGGAAGTCATATTATAAGTGAGTGCATTGAGGAGGGAGAAATACTGGATAACTTTGCCAATAATCTGTATGATGGAAAGATGGGTACTTAATAGGATAAGAAGGGTGGTACCTGTGAGTTGATTTTAAAATGCCTGTAGAGAAATATTAATGATTTATTATGAGTCAGAAGGGACGATACCAGGAGATTTGGGGACAGTAGAATTACATCAGCTGTCTTATCAAGGTTGTACCATGGAACATATTAAAAGAGCAATTAGGGAACAGAATTTTAAAGGAGTCTTAAGAATTGGTTTAACAATCAGTTATGAAAAGAAAGAAAGAAAAAGTCAAGGATGACCATAAAGATTTTGAACTGAACAGCTGGAAAAGTTGGATTTTCATTGGGTGACATTGGTGAGGCTGAAAAAGGAGCAGTTAGGATTGTGGCAGAGCTCTGCAGCACGGGTAACAGTGAACAGGTTGTGAACTTGGTTGTGAGCTGAGGAGAGGTGTAAGATTGAGCCTTGAAGGCATGGAGTATATGACAGCAGAAGTTGGTGGAGTAAAGCGGAAGAGCAGAAAGAAGGGAAAGCAGCCCGCACCAGGCTCGAGCAGTGCGTGCTCACCCTGGGAGAGTTAGAAGGCAGCAATGGACAGTGGGAATAAGCAGTGGAGTGGAACCCAGAATCAGGAGTCTCTAAATGAAGAAAAGAGAATCAAGGACTAAGGAGTAGCCAGTTGTATTATGTGCTTCGAGTGGATAAAGTAACATGTGGGAATTGATTAGATTGACCAACTTTATATTCTTTGGAGATGGAAAGTGTACTGTGCATAGGTTGTATATTTAAATTCCATGGCATTGATATCATATCTCTTATGTGTTTTTTTTTCCTGATTGATTTTAGTTTTGTGTGAGATGCTGTTTGAATAAGGATATTTACTGTTTGTCTTTTGTATTTCCTTTCAGTGTCTTTTAAAGACCCTTTTAAGATTCATCAGTAATGGTTATCACTCAGTGACTATAGGGTTTGGTGGGTCTGCCTAAACCCTTATTATCTGACTTTGTTCCTTGGGATTCCTCTAACACAACTGTTTACACAATGCTGTAGAGCTCTGCCCACATTCAGCATCTGTCCTTTAGGACCGTGCTTCATTGTCCATATAAAGGGATGGGAGCAGTGGATTAAAGCCAGGAGCTGGCAGGAACAGAAGCTTCTTGCTGCTTGTACTGCCAAGACACTTGCCTTGTAGGATAGTACTTCAAGTGGAGGGAAAAGGCAGAGTCAAAATGTAAAATTCTGTTAGCAGACCTTGGAGCTGGGCAGATTGCTGCCCTTTATTCCAGAAAACTTGGGAGGAGCAAACAAACTATTAGTGACCCTAATGCCATTCATCACTGGCTGTACTTATTGAATTCTGTGTGTTCTGTCTCAGCTGAATCACAGAGAGAAGCATAAAGCAAATAAATTACATGAAGTAATTCACTGTCCTGAGCAGTCTATTCTATTTGTTAAGGTGAAGAATTGGCATTAAGCTGTATGTGTGCTTCCAGCTCTTTCGTGTTCATAAATAAGGGATAGAACATTCTTTGTACTGTATTGGGCCTCTTTCGACTTTTCTCATCACATGGTGCATTGTGTAGCATACCACCCTGCTCCATTCACAGCACCACTTCCTGCTAAGAAAACCTCTTTCTTTACCTTCTATTCCATCAGCTGCTCCCATTCTCTCCTCACGCTTTCTAGCTTCATTTGGGAAGTAAGTGCTTCGGGCAGAGTAAAGAGGGAAAAGTCACCTACGATTAATGAGGAGCTGTTTTCTTTCAGAACTTTGTGGAGTATGCAAAGCTGCATTCTGGGTATAGGAGAGACTCTGAATCCTCTCCTCCCTTAGAGACCGTAATATGTGAATATAAATGACTTCCCTATAAATCAGTACCTTAGTTCATTCTTGGATGTTATAATGTCATAAACCAGATAACTTCTAAACAACGTGATTTGGTTCCTCATGTTAACCCACGTGGAGATGTTCAGGCCAAGACTCCAGCAGGTTTCTTATGTGTTAAGGGATCTTCTCCTCTAGTACATAGACTGCCTTCTTGGTGTGTCTTTCCTTATACAGTGAAAGAGGCAACTTTCTTCTGTGCCTCTCTTGTAAGACCCATAAATCCATTCATGGGCTTTGCCCTGATGACCTAATCACCTCTATATACATACCCTGACCCCACTGTATAATATCAGCATACTGAGGATTAGGTTTGCCCCAGGAATTTTGAAGGGACATTAACATTCAGACCATAACCACTATGATCTCAGCAATCAAGGTGCTGTTTTCATAGCATCTGCCCTGCGTCCTTCATTTCATGTTCTCTGATTCCTCTTTTTGTTTCCATAGTTTTGTAGTCTTCATTGCCAACAAATGGCTCACATATGTGTATTTTCCATCAGACTTCCTTTCCAGCACCACACTTACTTAGCTTTCTGTGCAGAGTCAGCTCTCACAGATCTCTTGCCTTTGCTCTAATGCTGTTCTCCTAAGCCTGACTCTGTGTCAGATGTCCACTATTAAAACGGCAATTTAACAGCCTGTAGGATGCATTATATAAAATAATCTCTCTAATATAAATAGCTAGTACTGGCTTATTGGTATGTTTTTCCTTATACCATTTTACTTTGTTTATTTGTAAATAATTATACATCTTAAATAATTGGCAACCCATTCTCTTTAGCTCTTATTCATTCACATCTGAGCAAATGATAATCTTTCTGCTACAAACAGCATCTAGTAGAAATGCTGAAGAATAGAATTACTGGACTCTGTGTGTTTAAGAAGTACTAACTATAAACTTTGTTGTTAGACGCACATTGAATACTGGGAACATAGTACATGCCTTCAGAGAAAGGTTGCTAGATTGTGTGTAATATATAACCCACCTAAATAGCTTTCCTTATTATCTTAAGCATAACATATAATTCAGTGTACACACTACCTTTGATGTCCAGGTCTGTAGAGTACACTGCAGGTTCCATGCCTGTGGCTGCTTCACACCTTTCCTTACTCTTTCTTTTACTATTTCTGCAGCAAAAATGATGATGTGTTTTAAGCAGAGTTGATAGTAAATTTGAAAATTGCTTTTCTTCCAAAATTCTTTTCCTAAGGTTTTCTATTGAATTACCTTTTCTACCTCCTATGTCATCATTCTTCACTCTGGCTGGGAGAATCTTACAGTGAAAAGACTGATTATCTTGAGTAAACATGATCCTGTCCCCAGATACTACCTACCACTGGCATTTGAGCAAAGCTGTAGGCAGACACTGCTTTTCTTCATGCCTGGAAAATCCATTTGCACGTGTCATGGTCAGCAGCAACACTTCACATGACTCATTTAATAGTCACCTGGCAGCCAGGGAAGATAGAAATTCACTCCTGACATCGCAGACAATGTTTGTTGTAATAGTGTGTTATCAGGATATCGTGATTAATGTTGAATTTTTTGATTAAATGCATGATTATAAAATCAGTTTTAAATATCATTTCAAAGAATAATTGATCTCTTTTATAACATTTGAATGCTGATTCTTGTTTTGAATTATAATGTAATTCCATCACGAAGCTCTTCTAAGAAGCATATTTTTGACCGTGTGTTGAATATAATTCCAGTGGTGAGGAGTCTACGGTAGGACACTGAATTCAGGGTCAGCTTAGATTATGGATAGACCCCCTGTTTCAAAAAACCACCTGTGGATGGAAGCACCATCTCTCCAAAGTTTTTGTTGTATCCACACTATAAAATATTTAGAAGTTACTTGTATGTTTGCCATTAAATATGATTTATGAATAGTATATAATCTAGAGGGGTTGGAGGCATATCTCTGTTGGTAAAGTGCTTGCTGTGAAGCATGAGGACATGAGTTTTATCCCCAGAGTCTGTGTTATATGCCAGGCCTGGCAATACGAGTCTATAAACTTGCTGTGAGAAAGTAGAGATAGACAACTGAGTTCTTATGATAGTGCAGTTTTCCATCTTGAAGGGAAACCCAGTGTTCTCCTGATCTGATAGCCTATCAGAGCTCTGCCCTACCATACCTGCCCAAGAAGAAACCACTGAAGAATATCAGAGCATAGACTACAGGCCATTAAGGTGTTCTTTCAGGGGCACTAATACATGTGTTGCCATCTACACCTGTGTCTGGTACTGAAGATCTCTATTGCTCCAAATGTCAGTCTGGCCTTCACCCTCAGGTAGGAGCCATTCCTGTCTCTCTGAAAAGTTCCCTGCCTCTTCTGCTTATATTCCCTTGACCATACAGCAGCCAACCAAATAAATTTAGGTTCTCTGATGTCTCCTACTCTGCCCAGAAGCAGTGCCAGAAGATGAATCATCTCTCTTGTCAAAAATTTGACCTTCCTGATCTGTCAGGTGGGAAAAGTGCAGATTAAGGGCCAAAAATAAAAGGTAATTCCCCACATTGTAAAAGGCCATTTATGATCATTTAGACTCTGACCTGAGATATCTATCATAGACACCTAAACCATGCCCGTAGTACCCTGTGGTCCCTTACCCAAGTGGCCTGTTCCCAATGGGATAGGCTACACTGCAAAATCATTGGTCAGCAAGATGGCCACATATCCATCCATCCAGATATGAACAGATTCCCATCTCAGCTATACACTTAATGTCCTTTGTTAATGGCTAAGGTCTAATAATGTGTGAGTACATACCATACTCATCTGAGGCTGAAGAATGGATTCTGGACCTTTTTTTTTTTTTTTTTTTTACTTTCTCTGTTCTTTCTTTCATCCTTTCTCTCATCCATTTATGCTTCTGTCTCTCTCCTCCACTGTTTTCTTCTTCTCATCTTCACCTTATTGTATCATTGTCAGCATCTGTGTGCTCACTGCTTTGAAGAACACCAAGGTTAGTTAGTCACATCTGCCTCAAAGCCTTATCCTCTAACCGAAACTAAAAGACACATAGAGAACTGTTTCTTGGAGGCAGAAGGCAGGGAGGACTTCCTGGGGGGAGGGGTAGCTCCCCACACAGTTTTTAGAAAAAGGATTTTTAAACATTGCATTTCCTCATATATTATGTTTTATACAAATATCAGCTTCTTTGTTGATTACATGGCTGGGCCATGAGCCCATCAATTATCTCAGCTCTTTCTGGACTCTTTGTCACTGATAAGTGATGAGTTGTGATTCAGTTGGGTGGGGGACTTTGGGCATCTTTTAATACTAAGTCACCTGCTTTGGACTGAAAATAACAAGTATGTTATTTGGATCCATTTCTAGAGTAGACAGATGGGGTCAGGGGCAATGCAAATCTGTCCCTGAAGTCAACAGCTAAGTCAGCCTAAAAATAATCTTCATGTGCAAACTGTCATTTATGTCAGAAATAACTCCTCTACATATGAAGTGCCATCCCTAGGAATGTCTTCAGAATCCCCAGGTGCCATAGTAACAGGAACTGCGTAACATGTACAATAGGTTTTTAATTGCAACAAAAAGTACAATTCAGGAAGTTCCATATATTGTATTTTATGGTGGAAACTTATAATAAGCTTGGTCATCTTAGCATGCCAGCTTATTTTTGGCATGAGTCTTCTTAGAAATAACCATATTGATTTAATAGGAATGCTGCATGGAGAAAAATATATTAATAGGTAACCAAAGTCAGTTATCATTTGTCTATATAATTTTGGTTCCCTATTAATATTTTGTAAAAAATATAAATGAATTTAGATGATTTACTTTTTTACACTATTCTTTATGTTAGATAAAAGGGAATCTAATTCTTTTTAAAAGATGATCTATCCTATGGGACAGATGCTCAACTGCCTTAGTGTATCAACCTTTATTTTTCATTTTTATTTATTATCAAAATCAATATGCTATTTGGAAACTGCCAAATTGTTTCTAGATATCTAAGGGACTACAATTTGGAGAGTAATATAAAGTGAGTCTCATTAGGAAGTTTGCTTGAACCAGATGGTACGGATGGGAGCCCTCAGCTGAAGTGGCTTGGACACTAGTGAAATGGGTTGGACACTAGTCATACATTCAGTTAGTTTGATCTCAGCTGTGCAGAAATAATGGAGAAATTAGAGAAATGATTCCTTTTACTGTTTCCAGAACTAATATTCTGTGTTCTAAAATCTTATTAATTTATATATGGCAAAATAGCATCCAGTAGAAGATTTTTAAAGAAGCTTTGAAAGTGTGTGAATTTATTTAACCAGAAAACAAGTAAAGAAAAAATAAAATAATGGATATGATGACCAAGGAAGTTTTGAGGAAGAATATAAGGAAGACCTTTGGAACCACTTAAATCCCAAGTCTGTTTATTTTCTAATTCTGTTTCTTCGTGAGGCCACCTGAAGTCTGTTGTACCCAGTCATGCAGTGAATAGCTCATGAATGAGTAATGAACAACATTTGTTTGATTCTCACTAGGCCACATTATGTCTGTGGTGCAGGTTATTGTTTTTTATTTGTCTCTTGAGACTTAGAATTAAACCCAGGGCCGCCAGCATGCTGGGCAAGTGCCCTACCATTGAGCCACGGCCCCGCTGTTGATTTTTGAGGTAGCATCTTTTTCTATAGCCCATTGTACTCCCAGTCTTCCTACCTCAGTCTCCCAGTACTAAGTTCCAAGCATGTCCCATCTTGCACTGCACTATGTGGTCCACATTGTCATCCATCTTCCTCTCAGAGGAAGTTTTGTAACTTCAGAGAAAATTGACCCAAATCATCTCAGTCAGATTAGCCTTGACCTAAGGAATAATGTTTTTAGTTGAATTAAGAGCTAGAGAATAGTATAAGAGACAAGGTTTACTTATTTTACCATTCAGTCTTTACTAATTTTATCTTGAATGCACACATAAGGTGCTCCGAGTTGTATTTCTTACTATACAATTGCTCTGGTTTTAAATTTCAGCCTGTGTGCTGAGAACCTGGTCAGCTGCCTACTGACCTGGTTAACTGCCTACTGCTAGTAGCAAGCACACCATGGGCAAAGAAAAGAAAATATGCTTTTATTTCTCTGCCCATTAAGGAAAAATGGCAGCTGTGTCCCTTGCCTCTGGTAAAGGCCTCCTTGGAAATTATATAGATCTGCCCCTAACTCTATGGTCTCTTGAGTTGAATCTTTCCATATCCAGAAGACCACTGAGGTCTTTGCTATTATAATCTCTACTGACCTTCCAGGTCTGGGACTTCCTGTCTTTCCACATGCAATACCTGTAGAGGTAAGACAGTGTTACAAAAGTGTCCTTATTTCTTTGAATCATATAACTAATTAAGAACACGTGTACTGATCTAATTCTCCTGTTATGTGAATAATAATATTTTTATAGGAACTGAAAATACACATTTCCTTTACTATGCATTCCTCACATGTGGGAGACTCCTATCTCATTCTACTAGAACACTGAAAAATCCAGGATCATTTTCCCCTCCATAGTTAGGGGTATTCAGTGGGGTAGAGAAATTCTTCCAAGTTATGGAAGTACTTTATACAAAGTAAATGATGACTTTCCAAAGATTAGAGTTAAATGAATTTTTAAAAATGAGTTGAAAAACATAACAGGAAAATGTATTAAATGTAATTTACAATATCACAAGAAATTCTACATTTGGGAATTTTTACCCTTCCTGTGTAAAACCTGGAGTTCTTTTATAAAGTACATTGATTGAGTAGTTGACTAATTTCGGGGAAGAGCAAACATACCATGGCGATTCTCCCCTTCTACCACATGTGTCCTAAACATGGAAATCAGATTCTCACAAGCACTGTCTTTCCTTCCTTTCTCTCTCTCTCTCTCTCTCTCTCTCTCTCTCTCTCTCTCTCTCTCTCTCTCTTCCATTCTTCCATTCTTCCTTCCTCCCCTCCCCTCCCCTCTTGTTTATTAAGATAGGGTTTCTCTGAGTAACTGCCCAGACTGTCCTGGAACTAGCTCTTGTAGACCAGGCTGGCCTCTGACTCACAGAGATCTGTCTAAGTTCTGCTTCCTGAGTGCTGGGATTAAAGACATCCACTACTCCTGCCCAGTAATGACAACTTTTATCTGCTGAGCCATCTACTGAAACAACAACAAAAAGAAAAAAGAAAAGGAAAGAAAGAAAGAAAACTGGCCTTTATATGATTATTTTAAGCCTTCCCAGAAGACTCTTATTTTTAGAAATATGTCATTAAGTGTTTGGAAAGTGTCTTTGAACTGACTTTGTCACAGATTCATTCTCTTTGAATCCCTTGAAAGCTCCAAGCTTGTGTGAGAGTTAAGTGATGTTAAGATCTGTATATAGTGAGAAGTTACTAGGGAAGGGGGAAAAGTGTTTGTCTTTTTTAGTTGGATTTTTTTTAACCAGTTGCCTTCTTCAGTACTTATTTGGAACAATAAATGCTGATGGTTTGAGTTGAGCATGTGTTTGTCGGGTCTCCACTGTCCTGAAGCCAGGAGTGTGTGATAGGACTTTCCATTTACTCTGAAAACTGTCTGTGTTTCCTCTTGTTTCAAGTATCTTAGTTTTTCCTCTGGCCCTTCAAACTGTAGTTTTAAAGTTCACAAATGAATGGATCAGTCTAGTTAACTTACATGAAACTGTTTCTTTCAGCTTTTTGCCTGAATTCATCAATGGGGACTTTGATTCTATTAGGCCTGAAGTCAGAGAGTTCTACACCGAGAAGGTAAAGCACGCTCACTTTTATACTCCAGCTTTCACTTGTGCCATTGCTCTGACGTGACCATCTTGGATGGTGAATATGGATTGAAAAATCTTTTCTTATTTTCATAATTTTTGCTGTAGAATTGTTAATATATATTAAAATAGAAACTTTACAAATGACAAATAGAAACATGGTATTAGAAGTTCTATCACCATCAAATATGTATTAATCAACACCTCAAGCATGCATGTTTCATACATATTCAGTATATTTACAGTTTACTAGGCATGTTAATAACTTATTGCTGCTTATACTCTCATTGGTTATTATATGTTTTCACAAATATTTTATCTTATTTAACAAATGTATTATATTACTATTTTACTTTACCAATTCCCAATTAATGTATTTAAACTCTATATCTTTCAATGTAAACTTTTATAAAAATGTTTTTAGAAATGTTTTTAGAAATGTGCATAATTGTGTATTCCTTGATTTGATTTCAGAATCAAAGTTTTTTCTGTAATATTTAGTTTTTTATTCTAAACAATACTGCTATGAGATTAGTAGTAACTACTCTTCTTCACTGTTATTGCAAATTTTCCTTAGATCTTGACACTTAATAACCATATAAAAGATCTAACTGGGGATGATGGAATCACACAGTAATGAATTACAGTAGTTACTGATTAAAGAAACATTCCACAAGTTTTAGAATTCAATACAGATATTTTAAAGGAAAAGTCATAGTATTAATGTGTATTATTCTTAACTGGTACAGCCAAATCACACATATTTTCTTTTAAAGAAACTGCAGTTACTGTGATCATAAAATTAATTCCTTTTAAGCCTTGGGAGAGATTGGATAATTTTTTAATGCACAAGAAATAGTAGGTGAATAGCTACAGGCAAGCAGTGACTACTAAAAGTGGCAGAGGGGGAAAGAAAAATGGCTCAGTAGTTAAGAGTGCTGCCTACTCTTCCAGAGGACCAGCTTAATACCCAGCATTCATGTGGGAGCTCACAACATTTGTAACGCCAGTTCCAGGGTGCCTTGCACAAACATGCATTTTGACAAACATTCATACCCCTGAATTAAAAATGAATAAAATCTCAAAAAGAATTTAAAGAGTGGAATCAATCTTCTCTTAGGATAAGGCCCTTGATGGTAGCCCTACACACACCATGTTTGTGTGTGTGTGTGTGTGTGTGTGTGCGTGCATTGCACACGCATATTTAAAGAAGAAGAGTGATGGAATAGGGAAGACAAAGCTAGAGTGGGGGAGACTGTGGGGAAGAAATAATGTAAAAACAGTACTCATGTATAAATTTCTCAAAATATAATAATAAATGTTTTAGGAAAGAAAGGCAAAAAGAAAGGCAAGGAAAGGGGATGAAAGAGAAAGGAAGTTAGAAATGGCATAAGGGAACCAAGGCTGTTGTGCATGTAAACTCTGGGATTGGCCGGCATGCAGATTTATGCGAGCGCCATCTGCCCGCCAGCTGATCAGACCTTCCTTCTGCAAGTGAAGACCATTCCTGATGTAGTGTTTGATATTCATGCTCAATTACTTCAGCACTGGTGTGTTCCTGTTCATTCCTCCCCAGCCTCATTCTCATTAACCCCATCCCTCAGCCTCACTGGGAAGGAGCTCTGGCCTTGCTTACAATGATGAGTTGTGCTAATGCACGGGTGTTAATCAGAGATCTGGGAGCACAACAAACAGAGGGAGAGGCAGGGACCAGAATACTCAAAAACAAGCTGATGATATAGTCAGATCTGACTTTTCTCCCTGTCTCTCAGTGCTGTTGGCTTGCCAAAACTAGAAGTGTCAGTCTGATCATTACTGTTCAGGATGAGGAAATGAACCTCTTAAAAATCTTTTGGATGTTTTAAATAAGGGTTTAGCAATATAGGGTATTTTTCAGTTAATATTCTTGATTGATTTCTCTTGTATTTCTTGTTTGCTTGTTTTCAGACTTGAAAAGCCACTTATATGTTTTAAGACAGTTTCAAAAGTTATGTTTAGCCATTTCTCCTCATTTCTAAACTTCATGGTTCTAGGCTGCATAGTGCGCTCCAGTTTTTCCCTATGTCCTGAGTGTTAAAGTCCCTGCTTGTGGAGTTACCAGGCATGCTCCTAGAGGACACAGGTGATGCCCTTCATGCAGTTACTGTGCCCCGTAGAGTGCACCCTGAGTGTTTGGCTGTGAGTTTAATAATGATGATAATTACCAGTTAATGCAACATTACACACAATTTCTATAAGCCATTATCGCCAACTTCAACAGTCTTTAAACTCTTTCACAAGTGAAAGGCCATTATCTTCACTTTTACATCCATCTGGCCCCCAGGCTGGTTTGAGTTTTCAGTGAGCTAAGACTTGGCTGTAATAGAGAAAGTAAAGATAAACTTCAGAGTAGTCACAGAGCCAGCATTGACCCATATGTGGTTGAACTTGGCAACGTATATACAACCCTGTATTTACTATGTAATTCACCTTTCTTTCATGCAACTATAAAATCTCTGCTTTTTTTCTATGTTTGTGTTAGTTTTCCCATTTTGGGCCAGTGCTTTTAATTCAATGAGCAGTATCTCTTAATAATGCTCATTGTTTGTTTATCTTTAAATTTTTGTTATTGCTTGCCTTTTTCCCCTCCACATTCTGGCCAATTCTGAGCTCTTTTCACCCAGGTCAGAAATCATCAGTTTCAGGCTTTGTATTTTTCCTTCCATCATGAGCTGGCCAATGAGGGCATAAGAATGAAAGAACTGGTCCTGCAGCACTTGGGAGAGCAGGCCCTGCAGCAATTGGGAGAACAGGCCCTGCAACTCTCCTGAACAAAACAGTAGAGCTGGCCCTGGTGGTGAGTGAATAACCTGGACCCCAGGACCTGAGAACAAGAGAACTGGCTCCCTCTCCTTGTTTGCCTGCTGCATTGCAATGGCTAACCCCAGCAGTCCTGGAGAGCTCGCCCTGGTAGTAAGGATGGGTGTAATCTAGTGGGCTGACCAACCCAGCTACCACCCAGGCCCAAAGACAGGGCTACAATGTAGTTCACTTCAAGATTTACCTCATCTGTGCACTGCTGGAACATGTAAAGCGGCCCGACCTGCAAATGCAGAGCTACAGGATCTCCATGACACAAGGCAACAACAGGACGTCCAAGAGGAATCCTAGTGAGGGCCTAGTACTGATAATGTAACAGAAGCCAGAGGCCTGGAACCAGACCATTGGCTCATTGCAATGAAGCTTACAAGCAAAGATGTATGGACTAAAGGGCATTCTGTGTGACTCACTGGGCTACACTACACCTTCCACACCAATATTTTTTTTAACTTTATTTTGTTTGTTTGGTTTGCGTTTTGTTTGTGTGTGTGGGTGTTGTATTTTTTTTGTTGTTTTCACTTTTAAATTTTGTTTTGGGGTGCAGGTTGTAAGGGCAGAGGGCGGAAGTGAGGAGATCCGAATGCATGTTGTAAAGTCTACAAAAAAATCAATAAAAAGTTTTTTAAAATGATACCTTGTGTGTGACAACTTGAAAATTAATTCTCCTGCTTTTTGTAAAGAATTCTGTTGAAAAGGGAAGGAGTTGCTGCCACTGCTTCTCAACAGCTCCTCCTTGACTGTTTATTGCAGGGGCTACTTAGTTAGCATCTCTAAGAATGGATTTCTCACAGCATCACCAACAATGTGATGAGTCTGCTGTGTGGATTTGCCTTCACAGTTCCATGATTTGGCCTGCTCCACTCCTCAGTTCAGGGAGAGCAGGGGACAAGGTGCAAAGGCTGGGCCACCATCAAAATGACTAACCCTTAAAGAGTCAAATAAATTATTCAGTTACTGAAATAGGATTAAACTAGATTAATGAATTGGGGTGATTGGTAAGAGAGTGTTAGCGAGGACACTGGTGACCAAATATATGTTTCTTTATGTTGTTACAAGAGTTTGTGCTTTTCAGAAAGTTCTGAAGAACACCAGGACATCCTCGAGACAGAATAGCAAATCACTAGTCATTAGTCAAGCATGGGACTCGAAATCTGGTCTCTAATTTTATTGTCCTGAAAAGAATATTGTATGATTGGCTCATACTGGGTTGCCTTCTCCAGCCTTAAGACAAAGGGAGGAGCTTAGTCTTATCTCAGCCTGATATGCCATGCTTGTTGATACCCATGGTAAGCCTTTCATGTTCTGAACAGAAACAGAGTAATGCAAGGGGGCTAGGCAAAAAAGAGGGGTTGGAGGAGAAAAGGGAGGGAGGGAAAACTGGTCAGGATATAAAATAAATGAAAAAGTTTAATTAATAAAAAAATAATATTGCATGATTGGAAAATGCTACCTTAGAGCCCTGTAGAGCTGCAGTTGCAGAGGCAAAGACATGACCATGGAAGTACATTCCAATCCCAGTGTAAAGCCGAGTGAGTGTGGCAGAAAGGCTGTGCGATGCACCACCAGTTTTCTACTGTGTGTGAAGCGTGTCAGGCCACCAGGGAGCTGCAGGAATAGAGCTAGGGGTCAAGACAAATGCCAAGGCCCATGTTTCTCCCCACCTTTCATTGTGTTGTACATTTTTTTCTGAATAGGGAAACATGATAAATGTGAGCATATTGCATGAACTTTTAGGAATGACTTTTATTAAACTAATGTTTCCTGAATAAATCTTATCATATAATATTGCATTTATCAGGTTTTAGAGCCTGCTTTTAACAAAGATCACAGAAGATCAAAACTTTTTTAAACCTATGTTCCTTTTTATAGATTTTCAGTGATCAGAAAATGGCTCCTTGTGTCACCTCACATCACTGTCAACTACCTCAGCGTGTTTCTCTTACAGTTTAAAGGCGGGATTTGGGTTTGCATATGATTTTCTCTGTGAAAATCACTAGAAACTGGCTTCTAGTTGAATGTGAGTAGAATATTTTAGTTTTTCTTAAGTGGCTTACTGATTTTAAGTAATGTTTTGACTTTTAATGACAGTTTAACAATGAGAGTATTGATCATAAACAGGAAAGTGGGGAAATGGGAGCAGAATGGGTCAAGGGGTGTATCATGTGTGTTAAATAAGTCATAAGTAATCTTGGATCTTAATAGCTACATTTAGTTTTTGTAAATAATAGTGTTTGCCTAAGAAAATAAATATTTTTAAATTGTTTTATACACTAGTGTCTTACTACCACATTTGGAAAAAAAAATAATGTTTTATGGCCCTGGCTCCTTTTATGCTTGTAGTAATGATCAAACAATGATATAGGTGCAAGAATGTTCTAGAAATACTAGCACTCTATTCTAATGTGCTAGCATTTTCCTCTATTTTTAAAAATTATTGTCCTATGAGCTTCTTGATATCTGTTGCTTCTCATTAATGTTGCCTTAAAATATTTTTGTCAGTTCATTTCTCTAAGTATGCAATTTATGAATTTGTTTTTAGCCAAGTATCAGAATCCTTTAGAGTATTTTTTTGTATTTGACAAAGCCTTGGGTTCAGTTCTATTTAAATTTCACTGAATGTCTTCTGTTAAAAATATCTGCACTCATCTACTCACATCTCATGAATATTATTATTTTCACCCTTATTGGCATCTTTTCTTAGTTCTTCCTACCCATATGCCAATAAAATTTAGATATGCCAAAATTAAGTAATTTAGAGAACATAATAAATTGGACTGTTAGAATATTTAAAGTGAGCACAATTGATTATTATGTAAGCACAATAAATTATAGAACACTTAAAGACCAACTCCATTCACTTGCATACTTTTCTGAAAAATAGAAACAAAATGAAGCAAACAGATTCTGAGCCTAGCAGATCTGTAGGCTTAGGCATGAAGACTAATTAGCATATGCTGTGATATAAAGCCTTTGCTGAGGGAATTACAGACAGGCAGTTTCCACTGACAGTGAATGACAGGTTCTGCCCATTCTCTGAACTGGCTGCCTAACCTTTATTAGCATCTCACCAAGGGGATGAGGAGACTGCCTGGGGAACATCATATGAAACTGTTTCCTGAATGTATCTTAATTCTTGCTCTTGCTTCAATCATGGCCCTTTCAACATGAATTGATTGCATCTATATATTTAAGAACCTGTTTTGTTTGAAGTGATTTAATATCCTCAAGGTATTAGGAGATAAGAGCCTTTGACCTTTATCCACAAGTGTTCCCGGTGAGGTCCACATGACCCCATAGTGCATACTTGACCTCCTCAAACGTCTTGTATTGCATCTATTCCTTGTCTCTGATGCTACTTCTCTTCCTAAATCACCAGGCATTGGGGACCTACTCATCTGTCCTCCATGTCTGTTACCAGTTTGTTCATATCTTCTTTTGTACCTATTTGCAGAGCTTGAAATAAACAGTTCTATCGTGATTTTCCTCATCTCTGCTAACAGGTGACCTAGTGAAACTTCATGTTCATGGCCATTCATCTTGGCACCCCTACTCATCAGTATGTTCTCAGTGCAGTCCATATGAAGCAGGATATAAACCTTCTGTTAGAACTGGAGGGACAAGACATGGGTCTTATATGATATTTCACATAAAGAAGACATCAAAGATGATGTGAGATTGGGAAATTTGTCATTCCAAATATCTCTTCTGAAAACCCACAGTGAACAATGCCGTTTTAAATAAGTCTGACAGGAGTAGAAATTTACCTTAATATTTTTCAAATATGTTTCACCCCAGAATGTCTATATTATTTTCCTATATTGGTTTCTAACAAGGCTAAAATATACCAGAATGCTGCTAAGCCTGTTTCACTATTTCAAAAACTTTTATTGAAAATTAAATGAACTTACTCTTCTTTTTAAACCCTACAAGAAAGAATAGCATCACTAAAGAGGTATTTTAAAGCATTAAAAATACACCTTATATGTGAAGATGTTGTGTGTGTGTCCAAACTCATAGAGTATACAACACTGCCAGTGAATGCTAGTGTGAACTGTAAACTTAGACCAACAAGGGCATGTGTCTCTAAGCTTAGCTGTAATGCATATGCCCCTCTGTGGAGGACGCTGACAATGGAGAATACAGTTCATGACCAGTGGCAGAACAATTAGGGAGGAATCTTTATTTCACTATGAATCTAACCTGCTCTAAAAGTAGTGAAGAATATAGATGAAATTGCTCTACAATACATTGATTAATACAGGTAACTAAGATAGTGACAACACATTTTTAGAACTTACAATATGCCAGTTTACATGTGTTTCCATTATAAATTCATTTAGTCTTGGCAGCAACTTAATAGAAATATTATCTGAATCAAACAGATACTTAGAAATAAAAAGATGCTGAGTGACTTCTACAAGATAACACAACTAGGAATTAATTGGTTGAAATAGAACTTAGATAAAGAGGCAGTCTGCCTCCAGAATCCATCCTTTTTTCTAGTCACTATGCCCCATTCATCTCGTGTGATCATGGGAAATTTCTCAAAAATAAAGCCATGCTTCTCATCATCCAGAAGTACTGTCATCTCCTTTTCTTTGCACAGGATTTGCATTTCCTGTTACTTAAGTCTTGCTGTGTAAGTTGTTCTAGGTATCCAGGAATCATTACCCATGAATTTCTCCAGTATTCCCGTCCTTCCCATCCACATCCTAGTCTTTCTGGAGTCAGCTGGAAGAAAGCCCTGATAACGTAGAGTAATTGAGCACTGGAGCCTGTTAATACCCTCAGCATTTCCACTCCTTTCTCACTTACATCCTAGACTTTATAGAATCAAGGGGAGAAGAATCCTGATGGAAGGATTTGAGTCTCTTTTTATATGTATAGTAGCTGTGATAGAATGGTACCAAGACCAATGCCATGTCCTGGGTCAGGATTCTTCTAGGAACAGATAATATCATTCGGGCAGTCTCACTGAAATAAAATGCTTGTGTATTGTTTTCCAGGTTCTCAGTCACCACTGTGTTTCTCAAAGGGAACCTGGAAACCTTGTCTTATAGTTGAAATCGTGGCTATGATTTAACATTGGAAAGGTTCCAAGCAAAATAAGCAAAAGGGCACATAGGTCATGGTCAGGACAGAAAGTCACCAATTCTGAGTCCTTTGTCATTTGGTCATTGAGGGTATAATTAATCGCTTTGTGACAAATGATATTGTTGTTAGAAAGCTCATTTGAGACTTGGCCTGGAAATTTACCAGAGGCTAGTCACATATATACTCATGTCCTCTATGTAGTATGCACTTCAAACCAGACCTCTAGAGGAAGGAAAGGAATGCTTAGCCTAAGCCACATTATTTGTATCATCTGAGAACAATCAGCCTGTTACTGTTTAGAGGATTGTAGCTATTAGTGCAGAGAACTATTGACTGATGAGGTCCTCTGATGTCAGCCAGGGGACCTTCTTATAGGCTGGCTTGTTTGAGGGCAGCAGGCTCAAGAGGGCTATGAAAACTCCAGTGGCTGTTCTGTTTCCCAGGACATAAAGACCTGAGTAACATGGCCCAAGCTGGAACTGTCAGGCAATGTCTGGGTTTGTGGCCCTGCCACAGTCAGGGTCGACATTGTTCTTTGAGGCTTCTGTTGCCATTAAACAATGGGTCATGCAGATGCCCAAAATCTGGGCCACCATCTGGGG
Organism: Dicrostonyx torquatus; assembly: GCA_028555095.1. Lineage (NCBI taxonomy): Eukaryota > Metazoa > Chordata > Mammalia > Rodentia > Cricetidae > Dicrostonyx > Dicrostonyx torquatus. The sequence continues at coordinate 1,144,418 of JAQHUG010000457.1, read as the reverse complement.
CCATGTGGGTATTTGAGGGCCACACTGCCACTGGGTTCATGCCGGAGTGGTCTGCATAGCCATTCAGAGCCATGGTGACATCTGGGCCTTGAATGCTGCCAAGGACTATGTCTCGGTCCCTAGTCCAACCAAAGCTAGGGTCTCTGTTGATATCTATAGCCTGCGTTGCCTCCAAGGGTCACATGGACATCAGGGACTTGTACTACCATGTAGGGTCATGTTAGTGTCCAATGGCTGAGCCTTTGCTAGGGCCATACAGGTCTGAGTGGCCTACACTGCCACCCAGGGTCATGGTGTCATCTATATCTGGGCTGCTGCCAAGGGCTATGTCTGGGTCCATGGCCTTCTGCCCTGTGCTCTGTGTTAATGTTCATTGCTCCTCTTAACACACACACACACACACACACACACACACACACACACACACAGTGAAGATAGGGCTGCACAGAGTTGGTTCCACCCCTCACTGACTGTATCACTAGGAAGGACTGGCCCTGAAGCTCACCGGCTGCAGCACTCAGGAAAACAAACCCTGCATCTTGCCCTGGTGACTCTGGTGACATGAGCACAGGTGATCTGGCCTGTATGAGATCAAGAGAGCTGTTCCCACCCAACATGTGCCATAGGATAAAGTGGGTGAGGGAGAGATAACTTCACCTCCTACCACCTCTTGGTACCTATGGTGGGTGGGTGGGAGAGCTGGCCCTGATGTCATGAGATAGGGAAAATTGGTACTGCCCCTCACCAGCAGAAGCACTCAGGAAAACAGGCCTTGCACCTTGCCTGGGCAACATAATGGAGCTGATTCTGTTGGTAAGGGTGCAGGTGAGCCTGTCCTATAGATGTGAGAAGAGAGCTGCCACCTCCCCCTTCCTCATATGTCATGTGATGACATGGATGAGGGAAAGTTGCCTTCCCCCCTTATTCCTTGTAACCTTTGGCTGGGGGGAGAGCTGGCCCCACACCTCACCAGTTTCAGCATACAAGAGAAAGGACTCTGCACCTCTCCTGGGCAGCACACTAGAACTGGGGGTGGAGCACAGATGTGCCATTCCTATGGACATGAGAGCAGGAGAGTTGCTCCAACCCCTCTCTCATATGCCATACGGTGGCAAGGGTAAGAGAAATATACCCCCCCACATGCTTCTTGCCACCTACAATAGGGAGGAAAACTGGCCATGGGGGCATGAGAATGGAAGAACTGGCCCTGTCCCTCACCAAGCACAGTGATCAGGAGAGCAGGCCCTGCACCTCTTCTGCACAAAACACTTGAGCTGGCCCTGGTGATGTGAGTGTGAGTGAGCCTGATCCAAAACCTGAGAGCAGGAGAACTGGCCCTCACTCCTTGCTGCCTGCTGCATTGGGAGAGCTAACCTGGCAGTGCTGGAGACCTCTCCTTGGTGGTGAAGATGAGGGAAAGCTGATGGACTGACCAATCCAGCAACTACCCAGGCCCAAACCAGGACGAAAAGGTAACTCACTGCAAGATCTACCTCATCTATGCATTGTTGGAACATGTAAGGGGGTCAGACCTGCAGATCCAAAGCTACAGTATCTCCATGACACAAGGCAACAACAGGATATCCAAGAGGAATCCCAGTGAAGGCCCAGTAACAGAACTGTATCAGAAACCAAAGGCCTGGAACAAGAACAATGACTCATTACAATGAACACTTACAAGCAAAGATGTATGGACTAAGGGTATACTGTGTGACTCACTGGGCCACACTATTTCACATCAAGATTTTATTTGTTTTTTGTTAGGTTGGTTTTGGTTTTTTTGTTTGTTGTTTTGTTTGGTTGGTTTTGGTTTTACTTTTAAATTTTATTTTGTGGAAGAAGTGTAGGGACAGGAAGCTGAGTGGGATGAGGATGCATAGTATGAAATCTACAAAGAATCAATAAAATTTAAAAAGAAGAAACTGAAGAAGACTTCTTTTGGAACCCTCTTACACTCAGAATTATGGCCATGCTTTTAGAAAGGAAGCAACCATTTAACACCTTACATTACTTCTTGTTGGAAATGCTGTCACTTTCATTCAATTCCACCTCGTAAATAAGTGTTACTTTGCAATACATAGAGCAGTTGAGGTGACACTAGATTAGAGTATCTTCATGCTTGGGGTCAAATGCAGAGTTGCTACGAGTGAAATTGGGTGAAAACTAGAAAGAGAAGGCTAGATGGCATCAGCTACCTGCTACTTTGGGCTTTTAAACGTTTAATCTTGTGACATTCTCATTCAAGAAATCATCATTCATAGTTGCCATTTGGTGATTTAAAAAGAAAAACGGGCATTTTTAGTACGAAAAAACAGAAGTGCTTGTAAAGAGGCTGGAGATTCAAATTAGATCAGCAGTCTACCACACTATGCATTTGGAAACAAGTGAATGGAAGGTAGTTATTTTGTGATTACATCTCTTCAGGTAAACAAATAGCTTTTGTAACATTATCCATGCCCATGAATCACTGGGATTCTAATTGGTTTTATCTAACTGTTGCAATTCTTAGAAAGTTTGAGGATGTGTTTGCTCTAATTTTAGATCCATATCTTTGATTATCTAGAGTACATTTCATTTTGTTTTTGCCTGTTATGTCCTCAATCAGGAAAGCCAGTTTCTACTTAGAGAATCCCATTCAATTAATTTAAAAGAATTGTTTTGAAATATGACTATTAAAATGTAATATGTTCAATTTTACTAAGATTTTGAAGATAATTTTCAATGGATATCTTGCATAAATGCAAGAAAGATAACTTTAGCAATGAATTGCTAAAGAATGTAGAAGCTAAAAATTTAAAACTCAGTAGTATTCTTACCTTTTCTTATAGAAAATATCAATATTCTAATGTAAGTTGATAGGAACTGTATATCATGTCTTCAGCACAAGTATTCAAGATGATCTTCAGTGTCTTCATCCTCAGGGGTTATTCATTCATTTCTCATTTCTTTGAACCACTTGGTTCTCTGGTGGGCAACCACCTACCTCTGTGTTATACTCCATAATTAACTCTCTCTTTTGTTGCACGAGGAGGAGCGGGCTGCATCTGCTTCCCGGCTCCCAGCCGCCCACTAGCTTATACCCAAAATAAATACACAAAAACTGTATTCATTTCAATTCTGCCTGGCCCATTAGTTCTAGGCTCTTATTCAACCCATTTCTAATAGTCTGTAAATCACCACGAGGTAGTGGTCTTACCAGGAAATATTCAGCATGTCTGACTCTCTCGACCCCATAGTGGCTCTCTCTGACTCAGCCTTCTCTATCCCAGAATTTTGTTCTGTCCTCCCTGCCTATCTAAGATTTTGCCCTATCAAAAGGCCAAGGTAGTTTCTTTATTCAACCAATGTAAGCAATACATAATGCAAAAGTACCTCCTACACCACTCTTTCATTCCTCTTTGGTGTATGTCATCTTTTCTACAAAGAATTTGATTATTGATGGGAAATTTAATAAATTAATTAGCCTAATTTCCAAGATAAATACTTTATGGTTTATCTTTTCTATGGATCTTTTAAAATACTCTTCACACTCATGTCTTTCAAACAGGATGTATGCTTTTAGAATATTTTTTTGAATACTCAAGAGACAAAATAGCTTCAAAACAGTGTTCTAATAATTTTCCCCAGTAACTGTGACTCTAGAACATAATTTCTATAACAAAAAAATAAAACAAAAAACTTAATGAACACATCCTGAGTGTATAATCACTGTTAAACAGATGAAAAGAGTGACATGCATACATATAGTTGAAGACCATTTGACCTTTCTCAGGAGTATAATCCAGTCATTTGTAGCAACACTGATCAAAGCGAAATTTCTATGTTAAGTGAAATAAGCCAGAGCCAGAAAGGCAAGGTCAGCATTGTCTTTTTCTTTTTTTTTTTTTTTTGACTTCAAACTAAAATCAGTCAGAAGAGATAGACAGGGGCACCTCATACTCATTACAGGAAAAATTCATCAAGAAGAAATCCCAATCCTGAATATCTATGCCCCTAATATAAAAGCTCCCACATATGTGAAAGAAACAATACTAAATCTCAAACCACACATCAAACCCCATACACTAAACATAGGAGATTTCAACACTCCTCTATCCCCAATGGACAGGTCAACCAGACAGAAACTTAACAAAGAAATACAGGATCTAACAGAGGTAATGAATCAAATGGACTTAATTGACATCTATAGAACATTCTACCCAAACAGAAAAGAATACACCTTCTTCTCAGCATCTCATGGAACCTTCTCGAAAATCGATCATATACTCAGTAACAAAACAAACATCCACAGATTCAAAAAAATCGGAGTAACCACATGTGTATTATCGGATCACCATGGAGTAAAGTTAGAATTTAACAACAATCCCTCACACAAAAAGCCTACGAACTCATGGAGACTGAACAGTCAACTACTGAACCATGCCTGGGTTAAGGAAGAAATAAAGAAAGAAATTAAAGTCTTCCTTGAATTCAACGAAAATAAAGAAACAACATATCCGAACCTATGGGATACTATGAAAGCAATGCTAAGAGGAAAGTTCATAGCACTTAGTGCCCATATAAAGAAAACCGAGAAAGCTCACATTAGTGAATTAACAGCACACTTGAGAGATCTAGAAAAAAAAGAAGCAGACTCACCCAGGAGGAGTAGAAGACTGGAAATAATCAAACTGAGGGCCGAAATCAACAAAATAGAGCATTGTCTTTTTCAAATGTGGAATCTAAAAATGTTTGTCTTATGAAAGGTAAGAGTGACATGATGATAACCAGAGGCTGGAGACAGGTTAATGATGGGTTCTGTATTTCATCTAGAGAGGAACAACTAAAATTGATGTGCTATTGCATAGGATAGTGACACTAAACAGCAATGATGTTTAGTTCAAGAAGGTGGAACAAACGTTTCTGAAAGATTTTACTTTAATAAAATAATAATCAAGGAAATAGATGCATTTTCATCTGTTTTATATATTACCAGTATTGAAACATCACATATCACCTCACTAATATGAATAGTCCTTATAATTATGTATCAGTGAATGATAAAGCTACATAATTTAGTAAGGAAGGAAATCAGAAGAAGGTTTGGTCTTTTTTTTTTTCTTTTTTGGCTGTTTGTTTTTAAGGGATACCAAACTTTATAGCCACTGAAGGATGTCAACAAGAACCATGACACTTTCTAAATCTCTCTTCATATGGAAGCTGTATATACTCATGGTGACCCAGAATGCTTAAATGCTAAAGGATGTTCAAATATTTGAATTGTAGAGAGCAAACAAAAAGAAGGTTAAGCTTCTCATCATGTTTCTGCTCAGACCTTCATGAATATACAGTTTAGTAACAGCGTGAGTCCAGGGCTAAGTTGACTAATAATGTGGAAATCAGGTCATTTAAAGTCTTGTCTCATCAGCTGTAGCCTTTGCAAGTTACCTTATCTTTCAAAATATCCATCTGAGCAAGCTACAGCATGATATTTACCTTTAATAGGTAAGTACCTTATTAAATTATCATGGGATTGAAGAACAAAATTTACATAAAACCTAGTATTTAACAAAACATATACCCCGTGACTTTTATTGCTAATTTATTAAGAAACACAGTTAATTATAAATTGGTTAGAGTTCAAAACGGATTGTTCTAGAGAATCTTTCAAAGAATTACAGTTAATTTTCCTGAAAAGAAATCTTAAAGTGTATTGAAAGAGAATTAGACTTTAGAAACTTCATGAACTTTGTATGTCATTGAGCAAATCAATAGAGACTTTTTCAAAGTGAGTATGCATGTTACCTAGGAGAAACTAGCAACTAGCAGTTCTGAATTTTTAACCTTACAAAAACAGTCCATGAAGTTACCATGGATGTCTCAGAGCCCCATAAAATGGTTAAAGGTTAATTTGTACAATTATTTTTTATCCTGGATAGATGAATGGGTACTAAATGACTTGACCTAAAATGAGTGAGCTAATAGCAAACTTGGGAATGATTTTACTACACTCAACTCCTTGTTTCTTATTTTATGAGGCCAAGTGTCTTCTTAAATATACTGCATGAAATCATAATTAATATCCTATTACTTTTTTTAAAGATCTGTTTTATTTCCCATTAAAGAGTTTTAGAGGAGTCAGCATCATCTAACCTGATAGGTTTTATAACAGCAAAATGTAAAATCTCATTAACCTACATTAGCAAAATTATTGGCAAACTGTAAATTAAGTAATCAAAAATGGCATTCTAATGACTTTTGCATTGGTCTTTTGAAATTAGGTTTATTATTGACATCCATTGCCTTATAATAATTTATTTTAGTTGTCAGTAAATTTAAAAGTATTTTTTTAAATATCTACAGAATGTTCTTCAGGAAGTATTAGCACTAATTTGGTAGGCAGGGTGAAGTGAGCTGCCTTTGGCATTTGAGGTCTACAGATTTTTCTCCTAGTGTGATAAGGCTCCTCAGCCTTGTGCCTATAACCACTCACTATCATATAAAGTGGATCAGCAACTTGGCTTTTCTTGCCAAATTCTCTACAGAAAAATAAGTTGTATGATCCATTGAGATGTTTTGAAAATGTTGAACACTCTTCCTTCTATTAAATTTTTTGCATATACATAAGATTTAGTAGCATAGTAGCAAGAACCAATTGTAGTCTCAGACAGGTGTCAGTTGGTAAATGACAGCCCACAGGGCAAACCTAGCCTGCTTTCTGCATTTGCAATGTTGGCAAGCCAAAGGTGGCTCTGACATTTCTGAGAGGTTCAAAATATCAAAAGAAGAATAGTACTTTATGACACATGAAAACCACATGAAATTAAAGTTTCAAGTTTAGTGGAACATAGGTGTCCCCCTTTGTTTATTTAAGACAAAGTATAGTAATTAGAACAGAGGCCCTGTGGTCTCTGAAGCATAATAAGGAAATGCTTTTCTCTCTCTTTTCATATAGTTTGCTGATCTTTGGCCTAGAGAATACTGTCTCTCCCATGCTGGATTTATTAAGTTACTGTATTAATTACCTAATGCTTATTACCTGCTTCACAGCATATAGTCATGTTAGCTTTGGTTCCTGATTTCAGATCAAAGTCAGAATCTGTGACGTTGGACCTGAGGTGAACCTAACTATCAGGAATAAAATGGATGGATGGACAGACAGATGGATGAAGTGTCAGGAAACAGAATTCTGGGGAATGCTGCCAACAACATTAACATACTTCTTCCCACTATACTATGCCTTCTAAAATTTTTGCTACCATCCTAAAACAACACTATTAGCTAGGGAGTAAGTGTTCAAATTGTGAGCCTGTGGGAACACTTTGTAGTGAAATACAAAATATTTATATATTAACAAAATGGGTTAATAATAATAAAAAGGACTGTATAAGATGGAATGCTTTAGAACATTAGCTGCTCTTCCAGAAGACTTGCCTTCAGTTTCTACCACTCATGTGGTTGTTTACAACCATCTGTAAGTCCCATTCCTGCCAGATGCCCTCTTCTGACCTCCACAGACACCAGACACACAAAATGGTGCACAGAGAAACATTCAGACAAAACACCTACACACAAAGAAGTTATAACACATGAATCTAAATCTATTAAAAAAATGAATAAATACTGAAAACAAACCTTAGAGTTTGAACTTTAAAAAACAAAATTCCATACATACACCACACTCAACATAAACCTTCTCTTGTTCTCGGTTATCTGTGATGTTGTGTTTGTTAACCTGCCCCCGAGGTTGCATTTCACACGTCATAGCTGGAAAAAGCAGCTGTTATATCACTGCAAGCTGCACCTCACTCAAGCCAGAGCACTGAGACTGGGCCCCAGATCAGCAAGAAAGTATTATTTCCTCCATGCAGCCGTATTCGGCACTCAGAATCACACCGCTGCAGTTGCTTTCCTGTGTTAGGCACATTGTCTGGTTTATCCAAGTTTATATTTTAGAAATGAAGAGCAAATGAGAAGAAGAGTTGTAATTCAGCCATTTTCTGTTCATTAAACTCCTTTTCAATGGCTGA